>BMAT01001073.1:255806-266407 GCA_019649035.1 Elysia marginata | reverse complement strand
AAAAAAAAAAAAAAAAAAAAAAAAAGCAACGAAAAAAAACCCCAACAAAATCAAAACAAAGAAAAAGAAAACAACAAAAACAAAAAAAAACTACAATTCGTGAGTTTTTATTTAGTCTGTTTTAATATAAAGCTGAATGGAGCTTTAAGAAGCTTAGTATTTCATCATACCAGGCAAAACGATTATTTCAACAGCCTTCATTATCATTGGGAAAACGTTAATCTTCTCTCACCTATTCAGTCTCTCTCGCAACGAAAGATTAAAACTAAATTATATATAATTATTATATCGAAGCAAAACGATTCTTTAATTCAGGAAATATACTAATCTTCGATTCTATATTCAATCTCTCGCAAAATTGTTATTATTAAAGCCCAAACTAGTTACTCTAGATCGAAGAGAGTTAAACAGAGCAAAGAAATGAAGAGAGTTGACAGAGAATGCTCCAAAATCTCACCCGCCGTCTGTCTGTCTCAAAATTTGAGGTGTCAGCATTAAAACTATTGTACGTTGTCTAGCCTCAGCTAGGCCTACTGGGTGATAGACATTCCACCTCTCCCCCTTGTTCCCTCCCAAACCGCAACTTATTCCTGCCATGCCTCTGTGCAATTTTTTTACTTCATTATTTGACTCACCCATCGATCATCCCAACCTCTGCTCTTTCTTCCTCCACTAAACTTGTTTTATCACGCTATGTCGCATGTTGTGTCCAGAATTAGACTTCCGACAACGTGCGAGGGCTTGAGGGACTTCTTCTGTAATGAGCTTTGTGTTTTTGAACGATGTCATTATTCTTGGTGGCTTTTTCCCCACAGAGCTGCAATGAGTTTTATCTTTATTTCCCTGATATTTTTTTTTTGTACTTTTCATCCTTGAAGGAAAAATACAGATAAACAAAACTTTGATGCAAAAGAAGACAGCAATAAGACCACAAGTAGGGTAACGTAGCTTTCACGTGTCTCACTCCTCCTAAATATCTATCAGATTTGACAATCCATGTCAGGGAAAAAACTTGTTGCAGTCTAAAATTATCACAGTAAGGAAAAAAAACAATACGTGTGGATTTCGATTTGTGGATATGTTTTAATACAAAACAGAAGCAAGACTTAGTCACTGCGGTTGCATTTACAAAACTGTCTACATCTTCCTAATTTAATAATGCCTTATGATCCCTCAAACATATAGTCCCTAAAGTATTTCTGAGCACTTCTCTTCCTACATATCCATTATTCTTTGCGTTAATGCCCATTATAAGCACTTGGTTGAATCAAATGAAAATGCCCCTTGAAACTTTATAATTCTATACCACATAACGTAGTGACAAGAGAGGTTTTCAACGTGATAACAATTCATTATTGACTTAATTTCTTTTTTACCCTAAAACAATTGTTGTCACTAAGTTTAGTAAAGACCTCTAGTGTCCATTATGTTGGTGTCTGTTACATGCACTGACAGTTATAGCGACATGGCATGATTAATGCTACAGACTTGTTTTCGATTACACCACCTGAATACAGAACACAAAAAGATTACTTTAAGTTAAAGCAATATCGAAAGTTTTCTAATCCAATCACACTTCTTGTTTGATCGATGTTATCTCCTCTTCAAACCATTGCAATCGTTAATCTCTTAATACATTTATTTCCATTGTCTTTTACATTGATGCCCATCTTGCAGACTAACTTGGAATTTAGTTGATTCAAAATATTGCGTATAATTATCTTTTGAATTCAGTTATTTCACTTCATGGTTGATGAATGTTGTTATGTCTGCAGTCAGTTAGCTCTCTCTCTGTCTCTGTCTGTCTGTCTGTCTGTCTGTCTGTCTGTCTGTCTGTCTGTCTCTCTCCCTCTTTCTTTCTCTCGGTCTATTGTCTTTTACGCGGGTGACCATCGTGATAATTCATTGAACAATTTTAGCGAGATCACAAGGTTAATACTACTGGATATCTAGATGACTGATTGAGACATATTAATTCAAACACAAACAAAAGATCATTGTTGACTCAAAATATTGGAAAGCCTTACGATTCAAGTAAGTTTGACGTTTGATAGATGGCACGGTATATGGAGCCTTTGCGATTACAAAGTTTTTATTTTCGGTTGTCCTTTATGCAAATTCTCACTATGATGTTCACGTAGCAGGCTGGGTGAATTCAAAATGTCACCCTAAAATTTGAATTCACTCACATTGCATGATTGACCAGTGTATTATCTTGAGGACCTATCATGGTGATAAATAAGCCTAGAAGACATTTGCATTGCCTTTTCAGCGATAGTGTCCATTGATCACTGAGCATTTTATCAGAAACAAAAGATTAATACTACTCTATGACTTAATTTGTTATAATACATCAGACATATTAAAAAACAAATAGATCCATAACTGGCATTGTTTGCAGTCAGCTCCTGCAGGTTATCCAAGCCTGGTTTTAGTTTCAATTATTAACAAAGTGTTGTTAGGTGAGTAGCACGTGCCCATGGATACAAAGGGAGGTAGGGATAAAAAAAAAAGGTGGAAAGAGGCAAAGATTAGAATAGGTTGATAGAAATGAAGACAGAGAAACAAAGACAGAAGCCGGTATATAAAAAGGCGAGGCGACTAGAGAAGAGGGAGGAGAGGGAATGATGTTGTAATGAAATGAAATTAAATGAAGGAGAAATAAGAAGAAGATTGGGAAAATACAGGATAAATGAAGGCAAGGAGGCGGAGGTGAAGATGGGAGAGACGAAGGAAAAAAGAGAGTGAAAAATGGGAACTATGAAAAGAGAAAGAAAGAAGAACGAGAGATGTATGAAGAGAGAGAAAAAGAGAAAGAGAGTGTGAGAGAGGGGGGCTCAAGAGATGTCGAAAGAAAGAAAAAAGAGGGAGACAGGAGAGAGATGAAAAGGCAGTGAGACAATGGATGTGGAGAAAGGAAGAAAAAAAGCTAATCAATACGCATAACAGCAATGCCGACGGCAATTTACGCTTCCACCTTCCATGATTCTATAGTTCTCCATTGATGTCAATAATGGGAGAGGAATGATAAATAGTAATGCAATAGTGTGAGCGCAGATAACGATTTTTAACTGCTCTCCTTCAGCTAAAAATATCCATCTCTTTAGAAGCAAAACGTGCCGATATTTTCCTCCATCCTTGTTTTGTTTTTTTTTTCGATGGCAGAAGTAGCAGCAAAGGAGGCGGTCTGCGATTGCACGCACTAATTGTGATTAGTCAGCTGTTCTTTAGTTTAATTGTAGACTGGTTTTTTGTGTTCTGTTATTTGTTTTCGTCCTTTATTTTGTTTGGTAGAAGAGTGGTTCTTAGCATGTCTATCTGCCTCTTTGAATTATACATGTTAGAATCTCTGTCTCTTTCTGTCTGTCTCTTTCTCTTTCTCTCTCTATCTCTCTCTCTCTCTCTCTCCGTCTCTACCTACTTGTCCATACTTTTTTTTCTTTTCTTACTGAATGTCTGCCTCTTCTTCCTTTCTTCGTCTCCCTCCTACCTTCTCTGTCTCCGTCTATGCCAGCTGCATCTCTGTTTCTCTCTCTACGCCTCTCCCCCCCCCCCCACCTCTCTCTCTCTGATCCTCTTTATCTTTTTCTATCATCAATACACTCCTTGCTTTTTGAAGGAAAATCTAGCCACCACTATCAACACAACATATCTCTATGTTTACAAATGAGCAACTAAGTAATTGAACATTTTAAAAAATCAGCCACCTAACATAATCAGTATTTGGTGGAACTTAACAGCCCCGTCGTATCTAAATCTACCTTCTACTATTGGCCTCCTACTGCGGGGAAACGGTCCTTTAGCTTTATATCAAACGACAAGAACTGCTCATATATCACAACTAGTGCGACTGATTATCAAATGCACTATGTCAGCGTCTTTTCAAGACTAGAAGATAAGGAAACGCCTCGAGGTGCCAACAACTATAGATAACGTAGAATCCAATATCTTCCTTCTTCCATTACCCAGGTTCAATGTCACTCGGCTTGATTCGAAATAAATTATACAAACCGTACAGTGGACAGGTCACTCAAATGATTTATGCTGGTCAAGTAAATTGAATAGATTTTACTCTGTGCAGGTAGAGGTCATTGACATGACCAGTCTTAAGATTACTGGTGCAGACAGTCTACAGTTTTTGCTGACGTTAGGTCTTATGTAGTTCGGACTTACCAAAGAGTTCCAGTTAAGCTGACTGCTAGCGCTACGCTGAAACAAACAGAACGATTCCTAGCTATATTAGGATACTGATAGATCTAGTTGTTATGTTTCGAACACGCACTGTTGTAAATCCGAAATTATCTTGTCTGTTTATGTACTTTTTGCACTATTATAAATATTTAATTATCTTTTCTGGTTGTGTACTTTTTTAAAGTAGTAATGAAGATACGCAATTGTACAGACAGATCGTTAAAGCAGAGGGATTAGATTCCAGATTCTTTATTGCCTTTCACAGGCTCATTTCTTTACAGCAATTTATAGCAACACAAAGAAACAATAGGAACCTTGGTAGAGATTTAAAATACATATCTACATAGGCAATACAAATAGAGAAACTGTTGAATGTGTATTTAAAATAAAAATTGATTGGATATGCAGCTAGGTGGACTGTTTTCAGTTGTAAATACAACATACATGTATATGTGGTTAAGTAGAACATAATGTTGACAATGAAATATGAGCAGGTTAATACGACTCATAAGTATATTGAAAAAGAAAAGGACCTATGCTGGGATTGGTAGATATGTACAGAAACAAAAGCAACATGAATTGGCACACAGAAAAGTAAATATGTGTATATATATAAGCAGCCATGCGGGTTGATAGATGGTCGATAGCCAAAATATATGTATTAAATAAAGACATTTTATTTAAAATACCTACAGAGCTGACTATCTTGATATTCTATAAATTCACGATCAATATTAAAACCATACGAGTTATTCAGAATTCTTCTTTTTTCAGTTTTGATTTCGCTTTGACTGCATTCTTTAAGGGCATGCACAACTTTAAAGTTGGGTTTAATCGTCTCGAATGACTGCTTCAAAACAAACACCCCCATCTTTGTCAAAGCACGAGACATTATTGTTAGATTATGTCATGCTAGCCTCAGGGCGCAATGGTTTCATTGTGAAGAGGCTGTTTATTAACACTATCAACTACATGACTGTATATACGCTATAAGCTAATCTATTGATCTATTGACCATACTTCGTCATCAATTTGGTTACATTAGTTTGGTCTCAGGCTGCAATGATTTGATTTTGAAAAGCCTGCGTATTAATACTATAATCAGGGTGCAAAATTTGATTTTGAAAAGGCTGCTTATTAAGACTATTAATCTATACGCTAATCTATTGAACTGTGAACACCAGGCCCGACCAGGCTCTTACCGGGGGACTGGCACGACGGGGACAGCGACAGATATCGATCGCTCGGGCATTGCATGGGGTGAGTCAGCGCGCCGAGTCTCTTCAACTCGCTATCTTCCTCCTCACAGTGAGAAGAGTGTCTTGGGTCGCGCTGGGGGCTCACGTCAACTATCCGACGTGGTTGGTTGTTGTTTATTTATGTCGGGATGAACACACACACACACGCACAGGGACACACACGTAACCGGACTAACTAAAAGATGTATGACTGCCCCCAGTGTTATAACAGCCCCGGTGCTGACTTTTTTACAGGTAAGTCTGGGTCAAACTCTAATTAAATAAATTAATCTTACAAGAGGACGGTGGATTTTTAGGGAATAAGATGCGTCTCTCCTGCTTCACACAGAGCCGATGTTGACGTTTTTTTCACGAGTCAGCAAAATGGTAGGTAATGATTAGAATAGTGTGCTTTGGTGCTGAGTATTTGAGGTTGTAGGCTAGATCTCACTCTACTTTTTTTGCTTTGAACTTCCTTCTTAACATTTAAAATTCATGTGCTGGACTTCATTGGAATGAACTGTGATTCCTCTTTCTGAACCCTTTACTAACTTAATAATGTGATAGCTGTTGCATTGTATGATAAACTTTTTCAAAGTCAAGTATGGAAAATTTTGGCTATTCCAACTTCCATTTTGAGTCTCTATTCAGATTTTTATTAGAAAAAAACAACAACAAAAGATTAGCTTAAATGTTCGTAAAAATCATACGGATCAGCTAATGCTTGCAATATGATATTCTAATAGATATTTACTTTAATTTTCCTCAACGATAATTATTTTAAACGAAGTTGCATTTTACAATTTTCGGAAAACAGCAGTCTAAATGTTTATAAATCGTCACTAAACTAAAATTAGTTAAACTGGAAACGCTCTTTAGCTAGGTTTTGTCCTCCGTGCTTCTATTTTATTTGCTATTAAAAGTCTATTAAAGATGCCGGGTTTTTTCATTATCTGAATATCTGAAAGCCTCTAAAAAAATCTTTTTTTTCTTTTATTTTCTATGAAAAGAAAACTGGGATACATGTTTGTCACTTTGAGTATTCCTTTTCATTGGTGCCAGCTTGTCAAAAACTCAATATTGCGTTTTACGTTGGTAGGCTCTCTTCGACATGGATCCTACCTATCTATGCAAGGATAATTAGCACATGCCTACCTCTATACATGTTTGTAGACATGACTAAGCCACATGAGTGACCTTCGGCAATTTAAAGAAAATAATGCGGATAATGCCTTAACAAAAACTTAAGTCATTTCCATCGAGACACGCCATCTCTGGGTAAGAAAGATTAGTTTTTTTTAAGTCTTAAGTAACAATCTTTTAAAACGAATCAATACCGTATAAAAACCTGAGATGACTCAGATCGTATCGTCGTACAATAGATTACTCAGACTCAGGATTTCCGGATACCCTCCACGTCAGCTGTTTTATGTAGCGAAACTTGAGATGAACAAAATGTTGATAAAGTTTTGAAATAAATTTTATAGCTTTCGAAGCCATAGAGCAGAACAAACATGACTGTGACGATGATATAGGCCTACCTTGACTCTCTCTAAAAACAAGTCTTTTACAAGTTTGTAGAAGAATCTTCTGTTTTTTTAATTTAATTTTTTTTCGGGAGAAGGGGCAGTGGTCTTACTTTTTTCTGCGAGTCTAACTGAAAGCTTCTTATGTTTCATAACCGGTACAAGTGTCTTCTTCTTGCTGTCTTCAAGGCTGTTTCATGACAAACTCTGATTCCGGATCTGTATTGAAGGCTTTAGTTCTCTCATAACTACACTATAGAAAATCTTTTTGCTGTGCTAATCGAAGCTTTCCTAAATAATTCAACCAACAACATTGTAAAAATATAAATTGCGGTGGCTTTCATTTTTTTTGTTTAATTTTTGGCTTTGAAGCCTATCAATCTCACAGTTTTGAAAAAAAATTTTTCCAACATTCGTGAAAAACAAGGTGATTTGTTAATTAGATCCTTCTTAAAAAGTCATCATGGCCTTCCATGAGTTATTAATTATAAGATTTTTAAACAATAACAAACAAACAGACAGACATTCAAATTACCACGCAACAGTGGGACTTGTAAAGCCAATCTTAAAATCTGTTGGTTCGTCGTTACAATTTATCGCTCTTGGTTGGAGAGAGAGAGAGAGAGAGAGAGAGAGAGAGAGAGAGAGAGAGAGAGAAAGAGAGAGAGACAGACAGACAAAGACAGAGTGAGTGACAGAGAGAGAGTTTGTGTATTTGTTACGGTAAAAAATTATTTCAAACAATGACATGTTGAGTTTAAGGATAAACCCTTAATGTATCGAAAGTTTTCTATAACAATATTTGTTGCGGATATTAATGTTTACTGCAATGCATCATCATCATCATAATCATCATCATCATCATCATCATCATCATCGTCATCATCATCATCATCATCATCATCACCATCATTATCATCATCAACATCATCATCATCATCATCATCATTATCTTTCTCCTTCTTTTTATTATTATTATTTATGATTGTTATTGATTTTGTTGTTATAATGAACATCATTGTTATTATTGTTATTATTATTGGTGTTATCTTTATAATTGATTTTATTGTTATTATCTCATATTACTAATATTAAAATAATATAACTCTTATTACATTGTACTTTTATAATTACTATGACGTTTTCAGAATTTTTTGGATTTAGAGGATTGTTCCTTTAGTTTTTTATGGTTGGAGTTGACTTAATATAAAAACCGATATTAAAGTTCTTGAAACAAAGCCAGAAGCTGCGTGTAATAATAAATGTCCTAATCCCTCTGCCAGAAACCGCAGAGGTTTCGCCGTATTACGGTTGAATGCCTACAGAGTTCACGCTAAGTTGCTCCGTCCGATTGCTTGATTGGACTTTTATTAGAAAAACTTCATTAGCAAATTACACATCTAGAAACACTTTGTATCTATTTAGCTTCCTGGAGAGGTGTTTTTTAACAGAGATATTCAACACCTGTGAACTCTAATCTTTTCGCATCCCAAGCAAGCATGTACCTAGTGTAATTAAGGAGCTTAAGGGTGACAAAGTATATTAAGATGTGTTTCTCTAAAAGAGAAGGTGGTGGGAGCCGAAGCTACTTTAAGTCGAAGGTTCAAACATATTGAAGGCAGAAATATCGGGCAATTATACTTAAAGCCTACTTCTCTCCACTGCTAATTTCATACTTATAACTTTAAAATCTCTCAATCATCTGTACCTATTGTAGTTCAAAGTAAGAATCGAAATGAGTTCCCAATCATAATGTACCTATAAGATGGTGTTCGAATCTCACACTCATTGCCGTCGAAGATACCCAATAGGAAGCAATTTTGATATCTCCTCACCCACTATCGTCTTTCTACACTTACACGATTCATGCCAAATTGCTTTTGGCTTTGCTTTTTTATCTTTTAAAAAGTTCATACCATACCAAAGATTCTTGTTTACAGTTAAAAAATACAATTTACAAAGGACTAAGCAATACAAAACTGTGACGATTTCGATTATTCAACATAGTTTGTGGCAAACCTAGGCTAGCTTTGACCACCGACCGAGATCCGATTGGACCGCATTGCACTTTAAAGAGTCAAACTGATCATGTTTGTAATAATATTGGTGACATAATCGCTGACCGTGCGTTAGTAAGAACTTGGTCGCTTTATTAAAGTAGGATAGGTTTTAAAAAAAGTTTACCTTGACTTTTCAATGTATAACGGAAATGATTGTTTGCGAGGTGGTGTTATAACTGGACTTGATTTTGTTTCAGGCATGAATGTCTCTGAAAAAATGGGTCCTTAATTTTTAAAATGAAGATCGAAGTACCTAACATAGACATTAATCGTTTTACACATAGGCTTTTTTAAAACTGCTTTCCTTCTCTGCAATATTGTCGCGTTGGTTTTACTCTGCTTAAATTTTTTTAATTTAAATTTTTTTGGGGGAAAAAGGGACAGAAAATGGCTTTTTGTCTGAAAAGGACCCCGGAATGGGATTGATGCAAAGTGAACTAAATATTTCACTAGAAATAAAATAAACACAGGAGTAAATTCATTAATTCCGGTAGATTTTAAGTGTTTGAATAGAAACCTGTTCTGCAAGGTTTTACTGCTTTTGTGTAGGCCTACGCAATAATTATCATAGACAAAAGAGAATTCTCAAACAATAAATGGAGAAAAAAGAGTTTCGAAACATACGTGTTTTGGTCTTTTGGAGTTCTCATTTCTTTTTTGCTTGTTTTGTTTCTGGCGTGTCTGAGTCAAAAACATCGACAATTGTAAAAAGAAAATAAACTTCTTACTTTCCAACAGTACTCTGAGACTGACTGCACTTTCACCAATTATTATGCGGGTTAGTAAGCTTTGACCATACAACCATGTTTAAATTAGGCCCACTACAATGGCTAGTGTCAGTTTACTACAAAAATCTCCTTTTTTAAGACAGTTTTTGAAAAAAAAAGACTTAAGTTTTACTGCTTATATTTTCCATACACTTAGCTGGAACCTGAAACAGTAACATCAAAGCATGACTGAAATTATTTATTTATTTATTTTTTATTTATTTTTATACACTATATTAATCCCTTTCGGGAAATTTGTCTTCGTTACTCAGCGTAACTGTGTCGCCACAGAGCAGCGCCACTAATGCCCCTGCAGACCAGTACATTTGAAACCTGTAGCTGGGTACCCATTTTACAGGTAGGTGGACTGGGGAAAGATAGGGTAAATTGCTTTCCCAAGGCAATTGCAACATGGCATGGTCGGGAATCGAACCCGCGACTTCCAGATCTCGAGTCCGACGCGCTAACCACTCCGCCACGCTGCCCCTCTGTTTTGTAGAATAGACCTGTTTAAAACATGCTATCCTTTAGGACATAGTGTATACGGAAAAATAACGACTAAGCCATTAGCCAATACCCTATACCTCACTAGTCCAAGCTCAGTGTAAGATTTTTTTTAAAAACAGGTCATTCGATGAGATGAGAAAAGGATCTGACTAAACCACAGATTTCAATAACCGTTTCTAGATTCTGCACTAAAAAAAGTTACGAAAAATTTTAATAACATTTTACTCGTTTTCATGATGAAAAACCTTAGTTAAAAACGAACATTAGAGAGAATTTATCACAAAAAGGCGCTTAGATGTTGGTTTTGTTTTT
>BMAT01001073.1:233408-251699 GCA_019649035.1 Elysia marginata | reverse complement strand
CCCCCCCCCCCCCCCATCTCTCTCTGTTTTCTTTTTTTACTTCAAAGACCACTAATCTCGGTTTTGTCCATTCCATTCAATTGAAATTCTCGCTGTGGTATTTTCCAAGTTCATTCCAGACTATGCTCCATATTATTTAACCATTCTGCTCCAAACTTTTTTCAAGGCTTTTTCAATGTTCATATATAACAACTCCTGCAGCCTAGTCCGGATATTTCGAACCCCACAGGAACAAAGGTAATCTGCGAAGTATCCGTAATGTGATATATCAGCATCTTTATAAAATAGAAATAGAACCGGCAATATAAATACAATTCGAATCAAACAAATAATCGAATTATCCACGTTTGAGTTATCTGGACCTGACCCTACTTTTTAGGCTTAAAGTTACTAGACCTAGTACAAATCCTACCCACCATTTAGATTCTGCAATGACTTTATAGTAACTGTTGATGCCTCTCTTATTTGTATTAAATCTATATGTGCCCTTATTCTCTCTTTGACAGGCTTTTCTTCTTCTTTATTCTGCACCTTTCTTTCATCGTGCCACTCTCTTTCCTTCTCTCTCTCTCTCTCTCTCTCTCTCTCCCTCCCCGACTACCTTGATTTTCCTGACCTTGCTCTCCACAAACCCGCACGCCAAAAATAACGTCGAAAGGATAACAATTATTTAAGCGATCGAAATCGAAATTATATAGGCCTATAATCTCCCTAAGTCTCATAAAAGATAGTGAAAAGAAACTGTCCATTTTCCATTTTTTCTCGAGGGGTGGAATAGAAAAAATATACAATAATCCAGGCTATGCTGAAGAAAGTGAAGAAACGAAAACAAGACAATAAAATCGTTTTAACCGACACAGGTGTTACCACAGACCTAATAAAATAAAAAAAAGTATCTTATCTTTTTTGGGGCTACAAATTTGGTTCCTTAGGGAGGACTAAGCAAAGACCTTCACCATGAACCTTCTTTTTTAAGGATATAATTGCGACAAGATAGGTTTATGATTAACAATGTTTCTTTGAATGGCAAGGCGGCAGATGATGAAGCTGTTCCAAACCTTGGCTGCGAATTATACCAAAGTCAAACATTTCTCGGCCATTTTCACTTACCTCAGTCTAAATCTATTTTTACACCTTAAATCTTTCTATCATTATAAATTGGTTGATGGCACCTGTGTTGCGAAAATTGCCGAGCGTGTATGACGCACGTGTACTTACGCCTCTCTCTCTATCTTTCTCTGTCTGTCTGTCTGTCTGTCTGTCTGTCTCTCTCTCATTCTATCTCTCAATCCACTATAATTTCTTTAAGGCTGTCGTGATGCTCAATTATGCTTTATAACAAAATCACACAGTTTCCATGGCAGTTTACATGTAACTTTATACAGGAAACCTGTTGACAAAGCACACTATTTTAGTCCTTGAATTAAAAATAAAACTTATCCAGGGGCTCTCAAAACCTTATCGTCGTGTTCAATCGATTTAAAACGTTTGAGAACCATTTAAAACATGTTGAACACCGAACGGTGCTAAAACGTATAAAAATCAATGGAACACTTTCGCCTTGTTCAAATAATCTGCACATGCCTACGTACATCAGGGGATTCCCTACCTTCCTTAGGGGATTAAAATGAATAATGGAGGTGAAAAATTCGAGACAAGAATGACGCTTATATTTTAATGATTGTTTATATAATTTATCTTTCGTTTTGTGGTGGAACACCAAAGGTTATCATAAACCAAATTTGTTTTGCACATTACAGAAAAAGCCGTTTAAAACACCCAGCTGGAAGTTAAAACGTCGCTTTTTTTATAAGAAAAGTAAAGCTTTTCGGAGACGGAAAATTAGGGAATGGAAAAGAGGGGCAAAAGAATGGGCAATCGCAATAGGAGAATAAATGAGACGGATAAACGGAAGGAATGGTGTAGAAAAAAGGCGAGAGAGAAAGAAGAAGAGAGAGAGAGAGTGCGAGAAGGGATACAAGCAGAGACACAGAGACAGAGAAAGGCAGACAGAGACAGAGACCGGGCGTGCAGAGTAATGACCATGTTTCATTATTTGTGAAAGAAAACCCACATTGCTGAACATTATAACAATAAACGGTAGTGGAAGTCAACCAGTGTTTGTCGGCCTTGAAATCTGCATAACGTTACAGCAATGGCTAGTGATAAAGCCGAAGCCATCACCAATGACGAGACTGGCACGTAGGTTCTCCTTGGCGGCCTTGCATGATCTTGAAGCATGTTAACAAAGACAGCCTCGTGAAAAAAAAATATGAAAGTTCTTCGTCTCTGAATGCTTGGAGAAGTTGTTTTCTGTTTGAAACAAAACTGTGTACGAGAGGAAAACTGTTCTGTAAAGTGATCAAATGAGGGGGAGGGAAGGAGAGAGAGAGAGAGAGAGAGAGAGGCTTGATAGACACAGAGCTAGACAGAAATAGAGAGAAAAAGCGAAAGAGAGGGAGAAGGAGAAAGAGAGAGGGAAGTGGGCATAAAGATGGTTTAACTCAGCAATAAAATTCGACCTTGTGATTTGAGAGAGAAATAGAAAATCAGGAGAAACGTTATTTTTTTAGACAAAGGTTATAGAGAGTCAAACATGAAAAAGTTGAAGAAGGAGAGATAGAGAGAGAGAGAGAGAGAGAGAGAGAGAGAGAGAGAGAGAGATATCACAACGCGTTGCCATCTAACCTTGACTGGCAAATTAAAAAGGTCATGGTGAGGGAACGTTTCAGAAAGTTCCACGAACAGCACGTAGCTCGCAAATTATATTCTCAGCAATTATTGAGCAACATTGCGATACGAGACGTCCCCCAGTGATTCACATAGCTGGTAAGGGAGTTCAAAATAGGATGGATGGACAATACTGGACAATGTCATGCTTTTCGTAACTCAGCTGTTGCACTTGGCGGGAACATGGGCTTTCGATGTAATAGAATGTAATGCGAGGCATGCACACTGTTCTAGAGTTACAGTGTGATAGATGGTTTGTGGCAGTCTCTGGCCCACTGGCGGACTCGACAATCAATTGAAGTGCAAAAACACATATGATTATTATTAACTTTGTTGGAAATTGAAACATTAGAGAAGGAGAAGGTCAAGGAGGAGGAGGAGGAGAAGAAGAAGAAGAAGAAGAAGAAGAAGAAGAAGAAGAAGAAGAAGAAGAAGAAGAAGAAGAAGAAGAAGAACGGGGAGGAGGAGGACGACGACGAGAAAACGGAACAACAAAAGGAGCAGAAGAAATGGAAGGTGTTGGAGAAAGAGAAATTTCAACCATAGAGTTTAAACTGCATGTAGCAGTAAAAAGTTTCATAACATTATCGCTCTTATGATGTCGTCACTGTTCCCCTGTACGCAGAGTAACGATAGGTACTTCAACAGCGAAGCAAGGGATAATGAAAATTCTTTTTGATGGTTTGACAAAAAGTTTTTAACTGTTGACCCCTGAGGCCTATCCCTACAAAGCCCTAAGCAGTTTTCGTAAGACTGAAATACATTATCCCACTGCCTTGGTTGATAGAATTAGAAGTGCTTCCGCGTACTCTTGTAGATCAAGGATTAAGCCTTGCCTTAGGTTTAAATTACGCGCTAATACAGTGATATATACCCAGTTAACGCTAGGTGGCTGATTAGCTAAATGCAGTGCGCTAATCTTTACCTTTTTTGTTTTGTTTTTGTTTTGGCTTCGTTACATTTTGTTTTCATTTTCTTTTGCAGTTTTTAGAAACTCTTTTAACCTTGCACAACCGTAAAACCTGGGATCGTCAAAAAAAAAAATAAATAAAAGAACTGTATGCACAACTATTGCATCACTTATCAAAGTGTTAAACGCAAGAGGTGATTTCTTACAATTATATTACCAGGTGTCATTGTCATATCATTACAAAAATTAATGAGGACTAGTTTCCTTTAAATGCCCCCAAAAAGTACAGGAAGAAGAATTAATCAACATCATGAGTTATTTTAGAAACATCAATGCCTTACATTAGTTTGCGTGCTTGTGTAATGTGTGTGCTATACCGCTACGTGTACTTAAGCTTCGGTATTTAAAATTGCGAACCTGCCCATTCATACTAAACAGCTAGTGTTTAGACATGAAAGGGATTGCAGAAATTGAGTATGAATTCTCTAACTGATGATTAGTTCTTATTTTGATGTTGGCTTTCGTTGTCCTCTCAAAATACTTTTCAATTTCGTCAAGCATAAAGAAAAACTGAAGTTCCATCAATCATAAATAATTCGTAAAGTTCTACTCTGAAAATAAAATTTTTACATCAGAAAAAAAATTCTATGTCCACCACGAAATCTACAACTTCAGTGCAACTAGTATGTAGTGGAAAGAGACACCAATTTATTAAACAGGGCGGGTTATAAGATAGCCGATCAAGAAATTAGCTTTGATTGAAAAACAACACAACAACAACCACAAGAACAGCAACAACAGCAACAACAACAACAACAACAACAAAAAGAGACACGCGGCCAAAAAAATACAGTTTATTCGCTCTCTTACTCTCTGCCTCTGTCTTTCTCTCTGTCTCCCCCCCCTCCCCCTATGTCTGTCTGTCTGTCTGTCTGTCTGTCTCTCTCTCTCTCTCTCTCTCTCTCGTATAACCATCGTACACTTACTTGTTTAAATCAAGTCAAGCGGAGAAGTCCGTACCAAAGATTGTCTGAGTGAAATGGCATCATCAAATTTTGACAACAAACAAATAAACAAAAGCAGTAGCAACAACAAAAAAAATAAGACAGCACTAGTGCTCACTTACAGGAAAACTGACTGATAAGCCGCACACGTTTTTTTTTTTAAAGAATATTGTAGAGAGATCACCTTTTCCATTGTCCTTGGAATGAAGCCATCACTAGAACATACAAAACTAATCTTTCGCCTGCTGGCTAAGTTTATTCGTCCAACTTTGGGGTTGTGTGCTTTACTGTCGACCCACAATAACTTGATCTTAGATAGTAAGTGTTTATTTCACGGTGGATTGTCCAATTGTGGTCAATTGTTCAATATTTTTAAACTCCCTGACCATCCTCTTTATCGTTCTCACTATGTGTACCCTTCTCACTCTCCCCTCCTCTCTGATCTCTCCATCTCTTTCTGTCTGTCTCTCCCTCATTCCCTCACTTTTTCTCTTGATATGTTCTTTTCCTCTTTCCTTTCAATCTATCGCAAACCTTAAAGTGTTACAATGTACTTGAAAATGGAGAAACAAGAAGTAAACGATGCATCCTACTATAATTAGCAAACGATTCGTCGTACGACACACTAATAGCTGTCTTCATTGTCCTTCTCTTTTTTGGTTAAGGTTCATGTTATTTTATTTTTTAAGTAGCAATCCCACAATGACTCGTCATTTCGCATTTCAATGCTGCATAGCAACAGTTTCGGTTAGATTAACCTCATCTGTGAACCTGTTAAAGGGGAAAACCGCCAAAACGATTTTAAACCTGTGCATTTCAAAATCGAGATTTTCTCACGATCAACTCAAATGACAACGGACGCCCTTAGATCGGTCGGAAAATTGTTTTAACATTTTTAAAGATATTTTTCGTTTTATCTGATCTGGTTTGAAAACAACCAAGTGGCCTTTAACCCCCCCCCCCCCTTTACTTTTAAATCAAAGATTGAATTAGTTTCAATGAAAAACTTGAGTATATTGAGCTATATATCTTGCCACACCAGAGGTTGTTACATATCCACACCTTATAACGGCTCTGTGGCCTTGCGATAAGACACTCGCTCAGAGATTGGGAGGTGCGTGGTTCGATCCCCGGCCCAGTCAAACCAAAGACTTTAAAGTTGGTATTAGCAGCTGATCCACCTGGTGTCTGGCACTATGGATTTAGTGCTAAGTCTTGTCGGCCCGGTGTCAGGATAACGTGACTGGGTGTGGTGTATACAAGCGCTCCTTACAAGGCTTACATCACAGTATGGCAGCACCCTTTCAATTGTCCCCAGCGCCGTCTCTGGTATAGCCTTGTAGTTGAAAAGAGACGTTAAAATTCAAGCAACCAACCAACCAATCTACACCTTATCTCTCATGCAAGGTATATCACCCAAACCTTTTTAAAAATTTAGGGTCAATCTTGTAGGCCCTGTTACATAAAAGGAAATATAGATCGTTTTCGTTCAAATTATACTCAAGCCAAGATTTTCAGCTATCATTGTGGGTATTTCTATGTTTTATTTTTCACAAAATATTGTGAAATGGAGGCATGCATGTTTGAATTAAAGTTTCATTTAGTTTGCCCTTCCTGTTCAAGCGAATTGGAAGCAGCGACTATCATTGATTTGTGTTTTATAGCGGCCTTTCCAAAACAGTTGTTTTTCCCGCTGTTGAATAGCCAGGTCTTCCCATTAACTGAATGAGATTTCTCTTCACTGGCCAGGCGGGTCCAACAACACCTTCGTCATTTTCACGTGAACTACGAAACTGTTCACGAAAAGGAAAATATTGATCGCAATTTTGGAAAAGTTTATTTACACAAAGAACAGATGGAGCTCAGACGCAATTTCAATACTGTGAACGGCTGTTGTGAGGATTTTGGTATTCTCTGGAACAAAACTTGACGGTTGTATACGAAATGAAACAGCGTTGCACGTTTTTCCCTCTTTAACTTGTAGTTTGAGAGCTCATCTGTTATGATTTCCCTGAACTTTCTAGACAAGTTGAAAACATAGCTATTTGCTCACACCGTCCGCTACTTAACTTAAAGTGCTATAGCTCGATGTGCCAAGCACACTTGGTGTAAACAAAGCCGTAACATTATAGCCACACCGCAGGTAACAGCCTGGAAACATAGAGAAGAGTCGAGAATGCTTAGGGGAGTCGCGGCTGTCTGTAGATCTATCCAGATCTAAATACCTTTCATTTCGGGTCTGTTGTAGATAGAAGTGGTTCAACGATTCTCTTTTGTTCAACATTTCCAGAACCGTTAATGCTGAGAAGGATTGTCGGCTGGAACTCGATCTGGGGACGAAACAGTGAAACACACATTATTTTGTTTAGATAGATCTATATCTAGATCTAGAGTTATTAGGCATCTTGCCCGTGCCGCTAACAAAGTAACAAGCTTCATGAGGATTTATAGAAAACAGCAAATTTGAGTTTTACATGAAGACTAGATCTAGGTCTACATCTACATCCAGATCAAGATCGAGACCTGAAAGCCCATTCTGCACTTGTGATGAAAAATGAATTAAGCGATGTAATTCTTGCTGTTACGGTTTTATTAACATTGTTTCAAGTTTACCTACCGTTCATACATCGGGAGGATTTATTTATTTCAGATGAGTAAGTAGCATTTATTGGCCTATAGAATGTTAACAAACTGTAGCCTAGCTAAATAAGCTAATCCTAAAACTCATGATTAACATGTTATGTATCAGAAGTCGGGTTTACACACTAAAGGTCTAAGCAAAACCCTAAGCTAAAACTTTGCATGGGACTGGGCAACATTATTTTCTGAAACAGAAAGGAGTTTTGTCTAGATCTAGATCTAGATCTAGTTTTCAAATTCCAATGTTATTTACGTCAATAGGTTTGCTAGCAAAACAGTTTGTCTGTGTTTTTACATCTAGATCTAGGCCTATATTGCACAAACTTGCTCTTTGAATAGGCCAGAGACTGCGCTGTTATAAAAAATTATATTTTTAAAACAGCCACATATTATTTTAATAACTCGTAAAACCGTAAAAAAGTCTTCTTAACTGGTTAAAAAATCCTACTTAGATCTAGGCCTTGGTTTAAAAGTCAGACATAACAGTTTACTCGGACCCTGTTCTTTTGCTTTGAACATCACATCTTTTTGACTCGATGGGTTTGTCAAGGCGCGCATAAAACTTAATAATGTAATATTCTTCTGTCTAGTTTGAACCAATAATTTTACAAGATTTATTTTAAATAGGCCTAGCATTCAAAACTCATAAGATCGATATTTCTTTAGAATAGAATGCGCCTCTCAATGTAATGGTTTTGGGCAAAACAAATTTACTCTGTTAAAGCCTCTTCGGGATGAAAAATAGATAGATCTATATAAGATGTAGTTCCCGAGAGTCAATGAGATTACCTAATATATTTATTGACTGATAAACACCTTGCTTAACAAATACCTCGTATTTAAAGTAACATTTTATGGTGAGCAGCAAGTCCTTTTTGGATAATTTATTATCCTTTTTGTAGGAATTCGACTTTCGTTTTATTATATGACACCTATTTTCTTTAGGCCATATTATTTTACTCAACAACAGTGTGTAATATCTAAATCGATTGATCTCAAATGATTTAAGAGCCGCGACTGAGTAACATTACTCGATGACATCAGCTGATGAGTGGTTTATTGGGACAGCTTTTGTTTATGAAAAAAAATTAAACGAACGAATTAGAAGAACGCGGTGTCACATGATACCATAAATAGCATTACTGTTGTGAAAAGCATTTAGCAAAACGGCAAGCCGCTGAATTAAGACTGGCCTGTGAAGTGTTCGGTAACACGATACCGGTACCTAACTCATTATTTATAATCTAAGCACCTGTATCTGTAATTTGAACACCAACGCCGAAGTTGAGCTGGTTAACGCGACCCTGCTCTAATTATAAAAACCACTATCTTTGACTCATCTATACAAAATCTTATAATTATTGACAGCCTCCCCCCCCCTCTCTACCATGCTGTCAATTCTGTCCATGGGTCCTATGTATTATTTTAACTTCGATCAGTTTGGTTTAGCAGTCTTTTCAGATAAACAATTTTGAATGATTTAACATAATAGGCCTATTTAGGCCTGTAATATAGATGTAGACCTTAGTACCACAAGTAGTAATGGTTGTCTCCGGGGTTCAGTTGTTTTGATTGTTTTTGTTCTTATCTTTACTGTCAACAATAGTTTGAGTTCGATGACTAGATCTATCTCTCTTATATAATGTTTATATGTCTATGGCACCAGCAGTATAAATTATTTTCAAAAAATTTGCCTTGCAGTTTTGAAATTATAAGCGTGACTTTGCTATTCATTAAACAACGCACTTTAGCACTCGTGTCCTTTTCCCTCAGTAATAGGCTAGTAGTATCAGCAGCAGCAGTAGGTAGGCAGGTAGGTAGGTAGGTAGGTAGGTAGGTAGGTAGTAGTAGTAGTAGTAGTAGTAGTAGTAGTAGTAGTAGTAGGCCTAGTAGTAGTAGTAGCAGTAGTAGTAGTGCAAAGTTCATAGTAGTAGTAGTAGTAGTAGTAGTAGTAGTAGTAGTAGTAGTACAAGGTACATGTAGTAAATTAACCATACCCCCCCCCCCAGTGAAGTATAGGTTTAGTATGACCTGGCTATTTTCTAAGCAACGCGTGAAGTAACTCCTGATACCCGTTCTTACCAATTTGCTTAGTCTATTAGACTATTAGATTTTATTTTACCCTTAATAAATCTTTGATGTTACCGCATTTGGAACGTCAAATTTTTACTCGCCTCTATTTGAAAACGACAAATCCTGTATGTTTGACTAGACAGACTACATATTATTTCACACAGTGGCAGTGCAATACCGTTGTTTTGCGGCACGGTTTCATCATTCAGAGCAAAGCCATAGAGCACGGCTCGGTAGCGCACAGCACGCGAGTGGGGGTGGCTTGCCCTAACCGCAGCCAGTTCCCTGTCAGTTCCTGGCTGTGTGACCTGAAACGTTCTCAACAAAACACATCCAGTAACCCACACTGTAAACATGCGTTGGCCTTGGATGCGATTGGTTGTCTGTTTCGCGGAAAGCCTGTCTATTGGCTAAAAGTCTTCGGAGGTTATCATCAGGCACAGCTGATTCGAAGCTAAAAAAAGATTGGACGGACTAAACGTTGCCGCCGGTCTAGTCTGGGCCTGCCGAAACAAAGATTCCCAAAGAAGTTAGGCCCTCTTCGATTCCATCTGTGGGCCACTCATGAACATTGCCTCATACTGCTGAGTTGCGAGGGCACTTCTCCAGTCCCATTCATTGAGCGCCTGAGGTCAGGCCACAGAGTGTGTTCGTGGAAGTTCTGTAGAAAACCCGTTGTATTAGCATGATATGGTCAGTTCTCTCATGAAACTACTGCGAAGTCTTCCAGTGTCCATCTGACTTCTCTTACACTGATGTGAATAAGTCTAGAATACAGAGTTTTCAAGTTTGATGTTCAAGTTTTCTTGATTGCATCTTCTGCACTGTGGATTAACTGTTGATTTTGTTCCAATCGAGTCTAGATTTTAGACAAGATCTAATCTAGAAGAGACAATTACCCAGCAAAGATTTTTGGCTATAATTTGTTCAAACGCTTCTCTAGGTACAGTGGAGATAGATTTAACAATCTGATGATATCCAGTCAAAAATCCTAAAAAGGTTTAGACCGAATAAAATTAGATAAAGCCTGTGGTGACCGGTAGACTCCGGTTAAGGTAAGAAAACAAGCGCAAGTTGTAGACAGAAGGATCTGTGCATATATATTCACACATAATGCAAAAAAGTCTTAAAAACTTGATTTAGGCCGAATTCTATCTACATGTAATTTTATGCCTTTATGAAACATACGACGATGTAAACTGGGCCCCAAAATTTTTAATTTTCTTTTTTCAGATATTTTTAGACTTAAATTTTAAACTAAAAGTTACAAGATTTAACTAAGTCTAGATCTAAGCCTTTTTTAATTTACTTTATCTAGATCTAGACCGACTTACAATAATCTGTTTTTTATTTGTAAGAGGTCATTAACCCATGTCTTTGGTATGTCATGTTAATTGTTATGTAACAGTACACAGTATTCAAAGGTATGTTAATGTTGTAGACATGCGGTTTAATATTTATAAGTTAATTCTGCATAAATTTAAACTTGTAGTTGAAGTTGAACTTGTTCAACAGAGCATAATTGGTCATGCAGCTTAGTAATTTCTTTTCTCTACTATTTTTTTTATTTACAGACGTTCCAATGCTTGATTTTATACAACCCGTTGAGAGCTCTTCCCATAGGGTACCTATGGATTTCTCACCATACCTTCTCTCTGCAAGTCCGCCGAGCTCCAGCTTTGATTTCATGGGTTACTCAAGTCCCTTCTCCAACACCACCCATGCCTATTCAAGTCCCTTCCCCACACCTCAAGCCTATTCAAGCCCTCCGTCACTTTCAAATTTCTGCCCCATCCATCACAACTTTTCCGGCCCTAGCCTGAACCAGAGGCGAAAAGGACCTTTAAAGTCAATTATTATCAAATCTGAGAGCTTGAGTGACTCAGATGCAGAGTCGACATGTTCAGACAGTCCACAGTCGCCTGGGCGCACCCAGAAAAAAGTATCCTTTGCCGATCACAAGGGCCTTGCCTTGGCGCAAGTTCGGCTGGTCAAAGAGAGCCCAGATGAACCCCCTGCTTTGAACTTTGATGTCCTTTCTTCCATCACAAAAGGTGCCAATGCTGACATCTCGTGTAAACCCCCTATTAAACTCTGTTTTGCCCAGCCTGCGTCAGACTATATGGCATTCAGAGACAGAATCTCTTCTAATCTGGTCAGCCTGGAAAACGTCATCCTCAGAGACTACACAATGGAAGGCACCATCAAGGTGAAAAATGTCTCATTTGAGAAGAGTGTGTTCGTCAGACTATCTCTGGACGAGTGGGAGTCTCACGAGGATATTCAGGGGTCTTACGTCCCTGGTTTTAGTCTTGGCTATGCTGAACCTTATGACACTTTCAGTTTTAGAATAGACATCCCTCCAAGTTTTGACATTTCAAAGCGAGTTCAGTTTGCTGTGTGTTTTGAGGAAAACGGCAAGCAGCACTGGGACAATAATAATGGCGAAAACTACTGTGTAGTTTCAGAAAATTACGAGTCAAGTGAGTCAAAACGGACTTGCGGCTACATGTTCAGTCCCAGATGGTTACCTGAGAAGCAGACAGATAACTGGACAGACTTTTCAGCATGGCGGGATGTGCCTTGTGAAACCCCATACTATTGACTTCTTGGTTTTTTTTTTTTCATTGAGAGACCCGCAGCTTCTTTCATGCATGTTCATTGTAATTAATAGATGCTCAACCTTATTTTAGTCATTCTCATTATCATCATCAATTCTTTTTGGTACCTAAAAAACTTGGTCTATTTTTATTGAACGACAAATAAATTGTGAATTGCTGTTGTTTTTTTAAGGCATTCATGTAGTTGATTCACTCAGAGTTACCCTCTTGGCAAAAAAAAAACAACTGAGACTTTACAAGTTCACCCATATCTTTCAAGGAGTGGAGAGTAGTTAGCAAGTTTGAATGTGTATGCGAGTGTGCCAGTATTGACAAAAAATATTTGTCAAAGGATTAGTTTTCCGGTTTCAAAGGGAATCCCTATTTTTCCAACTCTTAAAATCTGCATCTCATGGGAAACTGTGATGTTCTGTTGCTGTGGGATTTTAAAGAAAACAATTTTTCTGCTCAAAGTGATTTTAACAGGAAATTTGAATAGGCATCATTTTCATTATACCTGTTTCCTGCATAGCTTTAATCAATTAAGTGTCAATTTCTTTGTGAGGTTTCTTAATTTGGAGATGTATCAATTGTGAAAGGCTATTAATTATGGCAGTGCTATTGGATTTTTCAACTCACAATACTTGCATGTTTACATATTTTGTTTAATGTCGCATGCAGCCAATTTTTATGGAGTATACTATAAGCGCCCTTAATTTATATGATATATTTTAAACAACTTACTTGAAAGGAATTAAGTTCCACTCTATTTTTAGGCTACTTTTTAGGTTCAAATTAAGGAAGGCAATTTTGAATTGAAGAGTGTAGTTTTTGCTTTTGTGCCATGCTATGCGTACATTTTAGATTTAGCTTACCTTACGACAGAGGTAATCTGTAAATGCTTGAATTATGTCTAGACCCAAGCAGTTTTATTATAATTTTGGGAACATTGTATTGTATTTTTTACTCTTGAAGATGCTTTCTGCGAGAACATAAAATGCTTATAAACAGCCTGTATTAGGCATTAATGAGAAATGCAAGCAATCGATTCATATCCCTAAAGGGCGGCAAAACTATTCATCTTTGACACAGCAAATCTCCTCAACAAAAATCTTTTTGAAAATAGTTAGAAAAAAAAGTAAAAACGATAAATTTTCCCTAAGGCCAGTCACTTGAAGACCATATGTTGAAGACATTTTTAACTCAATGACTGAGAACTAGAAAAGAACTATAAGGCATCTACTGGTTTAGGAATTTTAACTCATGAATAAAAAAGATAATAGACCATATAAATTTTAATAAATTTTGTAATGTTATTACTTTGGTCCACAGTATTGCAGTCTTACACTACTCTTTTGAAACACCTTTATGGTTTGCTCAATTAAAATATTTCCAACCCCAGAAACTAAAAGTAACAGTACCTTACCCATCGACAAGATTCAGATATTTAGAATTTTTACAATTTGTCCTTAGTTCTTGTCTTAAGAAAGTCAAGTTGTGAAACAGTTTTTTTTGGCAACTATGCGAATGTTCTGGCTTTTGCTAAGGAATATTTATAAAATGAGTTCCATTTATTTCTTGCAACAAAAATAAAAACCAACTTAACATGGCATGTATCATTGTATGTGACAGATTCTCATCTAAGATGTGTACAAAAACACAAAATTAATTTTAAAGTTCTGTTTTCTTTTATTCGAAGGATCATTCTCATGATTCTGAGGGCTTGAGATTATATAGGTGTTTAGTTAGCCTTCCCAGCAAATTTATATGTCCTGAGGACTTACAAAAGGCCACTAGTTCATGTATACCCATGCAAACAAAATGCCCTTTTCTTGCTGAATACAAAATTAATAATTGTATATATCTAAGTAGCTGTGCTCTGAGTTGCTCATCCCAGTTAACTTACAGATTTGCTATTTTTAGTTACCTTTTTCTCTCTTATTTTTGCAAGCATTTAAAAATGTTTGGCCCTGAATTTAAAAAACAAAAACAAAAACAAAAGAAAAACAAAACATTTTATTTATCCAGTCAATGTACAACTGAAGCACCAAGCTCCAGTACAGTAGGTAATGAGACTTTGAAAAATATGTACGGAAAAAAGTCTTGCAGCCCCTCCAAATGTGGCTGGTGTCGGATATTCAATTTGAGCCAACAAGCAAGGAGTCTTCAAAAGAAGATTGTCCCTAATTTTGTTCAACATAATTTCAGATTCAGAGGAAATTCAAGCTATTGTCTTTCCATAAATTTTGATAACTCCATGCAGTTTTTACCTTTTAGGAGTACATGTATTAAATAGTGAAAATATGCGACATCTGACCCATTAGCCCTGGTTGCAAAACAAAAGATGTTTAACTTTTTTTTGTTTACGGTAAACAAATTTCTTATCTGTGCAATATCTGCTGAATGATGCCATCTCCACTTTCTATTTTTGTCATTCAAAATCATCATAGGCTTGTGGATTATTTTTGTATTTTGTGCTCACTCTGTTGTATTGATGCATGATTTATCTGTCACATAAAAGTCCCCTTTAGTCATCTCTTCAAGAAATAGGATTTTTGTTAGTGTATATTGCTGTAGTTCCTATCTTCAGGATAAAATGTGTCATTGTGAATTCATTATTCATCAATTGGAGGCAGTTCAGGATTGCTTTAAAATGTTCATTAAAATGTTTTGCTTCTAAGTAAGCCTACCAGGTGATAAAATGTGTACATGCCTTTGCATTTTAAATAAAGAGATCTTCAATATTTTGATATATTTTATATGTTTGCAGCTACATGATAAATTTCAACTAGAAAATAATGAACTGCTGGATCTCACAACTAATATAGCAAGTTGTTAGTTAAGGTAACCTTTAAAATAAAATTTTATCTTGTACTACTTCTAGTTGTAGTTATTACCTAGAAAAGAAAGTTTAATTTTTCAATTTACAACAATTCCAATTTTCCTTATGACAGACCCTAAACTTAAAGTTGTTTTAAATTGTCTGTTTTTTTCTTTGATCACATGACTGTGTCAAAAGACGTAAAGTAATGATGATAAAAAGTAAAATAGTTGGTAAGTCTAATTTAAAATTTTATTATTTTTGCTAAGTTTCTGTGAAGATAGTTCTAATCAGTTTGATTGATTTACAAAATTAACATCATAAATTGTCTGCATGTTGGTGCTCCAACTCATGTAAAAGACATGGAATGCTAATACTAGTAGTAGATATTGAAAAGGAAATGTGCTCCTAAAGTTGATGTTCTTGTGCTGAACACTTGATGTTCTTGAAAGAAAATCATGTGGAACACAGTAAATTGTTGTAAAAGCATTGATAGGTTTTGTCAGATACTGCTAAATTGCATAGAAAATTTAATTGCTCAAGTTGAAAAAAAATTGTATCTTAAACATTATGAAAAATTCCAAAAGGTAGAATTATGTAATTTAAACTACCTGGTGGCTATATGAAAAAAAAATTGAGTTTGACAAAGTTCTAGAGGGTTGGGTTTGATATTAAAACTATCACATGTTTGTTTTTGCCTTAGTGTCCAATCTTTCTCAGGGATGTGATTGGGTGATCCAGACTACTGTTCTAGACATGTTGTTACATATATTACGATGATCAATACATGATGGCTAGCAACAATCAATCATTTGCATTTTGTGTTCATATAAATTTGTAGAAGTTCAAGTGAAACATGTTATGTGTAAAAATTAGTACATCTTGAGACCCTGCTACTATGAGTTAGTGAGAAAATTTTTTATTTGAGACATTGCTTTTGTAAAGGTAATGTAGAGTTTATACCTCTTTTTCTCAAAATTTTCTCAATAGGAGTTCTTATCTTTCAACCAAATTTTTATAGTGGTAGTAATTTCATGAATTTATTGTTGAAAGTAAAGTTTATCTTCTGCTTTAATGCCTGGAATGTGATAACTGATATGTCCGACTCCTTTGGCTTGTTTTGAGGGGTATTTAAATTAACAAATTATCAATTAAAAACTCAAAAGATTTTTTTTCGTATGGTGCTCTTTAATGTATACATACTTTCAATAGCATAATGAAGTTTTTGTTCTTGAAAACTCTATTCTTTTTCATTGAAAAGGTTTTATAAGAAGGATCATAGAGTGATAAATGTATGGATTTTAATTTATTTTTTAGAGTTAGCTGACTACATTGTAGTAACATCTAGTACAACTTTTTTCATTTCTAGGTATAATTAAAAACTCATCTCTCATGTCACTGTCAATTCATAGAGGTCTGAAGTAACATCAGAAGTGGCTCATTTCTACTATTAGTTTTACTAGTCGATCAATTTCAATCATAGTTTGAACCTGAATGAAAAAGGTAAAAAACGACAGCCTGCTTATGTACAATGTACATACATATATTAAAAAATCTCACATATTGCCAGCCTATATCATGTGCATTTTGTGCATTTGACCATTTTGAACATTTGTACATTAGTTTTTAAAGGAATGCAGTCATGCAGTTCACGGAAACATCTATTAATATTATTCTATATTATAAATTGTATCTCTTTGGAAAAATCCAAGACTAATCACAAATCCCCAAAAATATTTATGTACACTTGCTCTTCAAGTATACTTTCAGTTGGTCTGACTTGTTCAAGGTTTTTCTGGGGCATAATTATCTTTTGTGAAAAACATTCTTGAATGATTTTTGGCTTGTCCACCATTATTTTTTTCCATTTTTTAAGTTGTCCATGATTCATGATTGAAAATGCCAGTCAAGTACAAAATATTCATCTTTGTCGTTTTCATTTTTTTTATAAGAGTGCATCAAATCAAGGCTTTGTGATTGTCCAAGATCTTTCAAGTGTACTTGTAAAAGGTTGTTGCCTAAAATTATAAAATAAAACTTTCCCATATGACACTACTTGTAGGTTTCCTTTGTCTTGAATAATTACTGGGCTTGAATGAGTTGGCCTAAGGTCATTAAAGTTGCTACCAATTGTGTGTCAAAAGGTAACAGAGTAATAAAGGGAAGGTTCTTAAAACAGGTTTCATTTTTGCGCTTCTTTACTATGCTGCAGTATTTAAAATAGAAATCGAAACATTATTAAAGATCGACTGGTAATAAAATGATAAAACTGAGGGTTAATTCTTTTCATGTGAAGGCTGGAGAATCATTCATTGCTTTATAGCTCAGTGCTACCTCATTGATTGTAAACAATTGACAACTTTATGTTTCTTTGCGACCAAAAGACAGGAAGTTTTGAAAAGCTTATTTATTTGTAGGCCATTTCAAAGAAGCTGGCTTAATCTGAGCATTTGTTGCAATGATGTTTTGGTTGTGAATTATTTATGATTGTAATAGTTATTGCATAAATTGTGTTGAAATTGATGAACAAAATATATTTACACGTTATTTGTATTGTAATCATGAAATTGTTTCCATTTACTTACAGTACTGATTGTCTTATATATTTATCCATTGATCTGTTGTCTTTGTACAAAATGTACAATCTAATAAACCTGAAAGAAAAGAACATTTTAAAAAGTTTTTTTTTATTTTGTGCATTTAGCTCTTGAATTTCATTTCTTTTATGTACTAGAGCGGGCTTAAGATAAGAACCAATTTTTACTCATAAGGAAAACACATCTTATAATATACTGTAATAAATATCAGTTTCACAGCCAATGAGAGTGAACGTAATTTCAACAACATTATTCAGAGTGTGGAAATTAAAAAATGAGAAAGTTGATGAGCAACAACAAAAAGCAAGCAAATTTATATATACGAAAATATTAATGGAATCTGTACACTGTTCAAAAGTTATATCGTAGTTTAATCTAATGATTGAAAATTTCGTCAACATGTTTTATTCAATTCAAAGACTTAATATCCTTTAAATTGAAAAAAAAAGTTATTAGTTCTTTGTGCCATGGTTTAGGCCCTTGTAATATGTCTACCGGTCTATTTTCAGGAACCTTTATTTTCTACCAGTTCAAATAAAATTAATTTCCTGTATCTAAATAGGAGTTTGGAAATGTATACGGTCCAATAAAATCCATTGTAAACACCATGAGGGTTAACTGGTTGAGTTACACTTCTTAGGTAAAATCCGAAGTTAAATAAAAACGAGGAACATTCACGTTTAAATTAAAAGCTTTTGAAAAAAAAAATCCAACAAACTAACCATTTTTTTCCCTAATTTTTACCAAAGTGTGCGTCAAGCAACTGTAGTACTATGCACTTAGGCTACAATTGTAGTACAAGATAAGTGGAATCCACTTTAGGTTTACAGCTTTAGATACTGGGAACTCGCAAGTTAAAGTTAGAGTTAACTGTGTCTGGCAATCCCATTTTGTATGCCAACTTTCATGTCATGTT
>BMAT01001073.1:199784-215850 GCA_019649035.1 Elysia marginata | reverse complement strand
CCCCCCCCCCTCTGCTCCTTTTCTTGTTTTTGTTTTTGTTGCTATTGTTTTTGTTGTTGTTCTTCTTTTTCTTGATGTCGTCACCGTTGCTATCGTTATCGCTGTCGATTTTGTTCTTGGTGCAGCTGTTGTTGTTCTTAGTTATTATACAACATCTATTCCAAATCCCTTTTTAGAAACTGTTGATTTTTGTCCATACCTCTTTCTTTATGATGTTCCAAAACCTCATACTGTCATTGCTAAAACAGGCCCTGACCTTTTCCTTCAAGCCGTGCTCTTTTCTAGCACCGTTGTTGATAGTATCGGTGTGATAATACACACACGCCCCCTGCTCACTCACTCACTACCTGTCTGTCCGGCATCTCTGGTTGAGTCTGCTCACTGCTCAGTGCTCACGTGGAAGATCTAAACAGAGAGCGAGCTCTACGCTAGTCCCTTTAATTGCATCAGTTTTTGTGAACTTTAACATTTCCTAAGTCTTTGCTAATCCTACATAGTGGTGGTTTTTACTGGACTGGTTTGGGTTTATAAGGCCATAAGGTTCCCTTGTTTACCTAGTCGTACTGAATCAAGCTGATGTTCCTTGTTCTTATCATTAATTTTACTTCTACAAACATAATGATGATTTTTTATAAAGTAATGTTTTCAACGTAATAGCTTGACCTTCTGTCTGAGCTATATTTAATGGTATTTAAACAGAGGAAGGGTAGAGTCATAGTAATGTTGCTTCATTAAACGCTTGTTATTAGAATAAAAGATACTTTTAAAGTATTTCCAAACAATGGTTTCTTAAAAGTCAAGTAATTTTAGGCATAGGTATATGGTCAAATGCCATAATCCTGCAATAATCATTTCATTTTATCCGCAATATACTATGATCACTATAACTTGAATACGTACTACATCGAATATTAATGGTAACAAGAGTGAAAATGTACTGACAACAGCAGCAGTGGATTGTTCAAGCTAGCTATCAACTCACCATAATTATGAATTGCTTAATGTACACCTGGCGTTTCTATAAACGCATTTGCATATATTTATACGGAAAGATAATATTTATTATGCACAATTTGCGCATTATGAAGACTTACGCTTGGACAGGTACGAAAACGTTAGCTATTATGACATACATTGTAAAGTAAAAACCGAACACAGGGGAGAACGATTTAAACTGTGATAGGGTTGAAAACGACATATAGTTACATTAAAAAAACTTACCTAATCTAGCATGCATGTTATCTTTTTTCCCATCTTCATTATTATGCTACTGCTGTTCTTTGAGTTTTGTCAGAATTGAAATATGCATTTCACTTTCTAAATTTTCAGGAATAAAAAAAAAGACTGAAGTAATCAAAGGGGATCTTAACCCAAAATGGGACCAGGTAAAAATTTATGTTGTAAATGTAAAAAATCCATGTGTCTGTTTTGTTTTACTGGTATCTAAACTTATAATATATCTGCACTTATGTTATTTTCATTTTTAAAACAAGTTTTTTGGTCTATTTCTCTCTGCAGCCTTCTTCGTAAATTAAGTTTTCCTCAGTATGCAAATATCTCGTTTCTTGCTGTGTCTACTTTTCGCTGCGGAGTATCAACTTCATCTTTTTATTTCTGTCTCTGTATCTATCAACCTGTCTGTCTTTTAAACCACTGTCTCCTCATGCATAGCTCCCTGGATCCTCCTTTTTCTATTTCACGCCCCTCCTCTCTCTCTTCTCTCCCCTGTCAACCTTGAATCTCTGCCATTATTCACACCCTCTTTCTGTTCTCTCCACTGTCAACTTTAAATCTCTGCTATTATCTAAAAAAAACTTCTGGTTTCATTCTCAACTTCGATCATATATGACAACTTTCTTTATATTATAACTCATTCTTTCCCAAAGTCTACCACTATGCCACATAGGCCTGCATCATAATAGACAGAACCTTTCACACTCCCCCTCTCTCTTTCTCCCTCCCTCGTTGAATCTCTGCCTTATCTAAAAAGTCTGCTAGTTTCATTGTCGACTTCGATCATAACCAGTAACTTTCTTTTTACAGTAATTCATTGTTTCCCACAATGCCACACAGACCTGCATCATAATACACAGGCACTCTTCTTACTCATTCCACCCCGAGTGGGTTCAGTTTTCCGTTTACTTACCTGCGTGTAGGATAACGGCAGCACGTGTGCCAAGAGTACGAAAGCATTGCAGAAAACTGGCACACGCCGCTCGCTGCTTGCACTCAACAAAAGCACTTGATATTGTAGCGGCTTCTTCTCTGCAATCCTCTATTATTTTCTTACTCTTCAGCCACACATCTTAGCTCTTCGGGCTCATTTTCGAAAAAGAGTCTTTGTACCTTTTTTTACCGTATACATTTGTCCATTTGCAAAATGATTGTCTTAAAGCTTAAATCCTATTTAACCAGTACTCAAGATGTTTCCATTTCTCTAAGTTAAATCACACTCCCTTGGAATGTGATAAAAAAACTTTGACTGCTATAATTATTGCGTGGCATGAATCATTATGTAACTAGAATGTCCTTGCTGATGCATGAATAACAACAACAAACAAACATAAAAAAGTAAACAAAAGGAAAAAAAACAACTAAACCAGAACTTTATTTTCTTAATCACAATAGATAATTATTACACTTGTATCTTAACCATTGCCTAAGACTACTTAAATATTTTGACCTTCCCTAAGTCCAAAAAACGGCACGAATAAGTTGTAAGACAAGCTGTTGTCATCTTAATCGCAGATTTTCCGTAACGTAACTTCTCGCCTAGAGGTTACGTTATCGCAATTATCCGCGCGTTAATTGACGCCCAACCTCTTGTCTCGTTTATCGAGCCAATCATGCCATTTGCGATCATTGTGATCTGATATGTTTGCTTCTATATAGATCTTGATATTTCTTTATAGTTATAAATATTAACAATCTGATCTGCTGCTTAGCTCGGACATTTCATTTTGCCTGTTGACGTCTCTCAGCTTTATGGAGTGTAGCACCTATCCAGTGCCGACAAACCTAAGTAAATAATCAAAGACTTCTACTGGTATAATTATAAACAAATTAATAGTTCAACAGGAAGGTCGATCATACATGAAAAGGATTTCAAAGGGGACATTTAAAATAGAAATGGATGACAAGGTTTACTGAAAATTCGATCAAAAGGTAGCTTGTCATGAGAATAGTAGTAAATAGATGGATCGATAAATAAACGTCTGTATATGTTGAGGTCGAAAACATGGGAGCCAGCCAAGGTAGATTATGCATTAATAGGTATTGTGACACACGTTTTTGTTTTGCTAACAGGTTCCAAAGGTTTATTTACGCTCATCTAAACGTTTAAAAATCAGCATTCGATTTTTGTTCTATATCCTAAGGTACTTAATTTAAAAACACAGCAGGTTGATTATACACGCAAGCCGGTATTTGGGTTTACAGAGATTAAACTCAAAACTTGTCTGAGAGAGAGAGAGAGAGAGAGAGAGAGAGAGAGAGAGACAGAGAGAGAGAGACAGAGAGAGAGAGACAGACAGACAGACAGAGAGAAAGACCGAGAGACAGAGAGACAGAGAGAAAGTTCTTGGTGGGTTGAGCTGAGACCTGAGAGAATGAATAACTTTTTCTTCAAAAGTCTATATCGGATAAGCACAACCTGTGAGCATCCTAATGCATGTCCGGTGCAGGTGTAGAATAGTACAAAATATAAATAAAAATGCAGACAGAATTCTTCCTCTTTCGCCTCCCTCACCCCTGGCCAGATGTTTGGTCTGGCACACTTTAATGGCTTTGAGGAATGTTGGCATATCTGGTCTGTTCTGAGACCTGGAACATTGCTCCGCCCCTTTTTCAGTTTCCATATTTTTTGTCAAATAGTATAGCCTGGAGATAAAACTTGCTAAAAAACGAAACAACGTATCGAAATTAATGTTTTTGGTGTATTCAAGATGATTTAAGGATTAACTTATTACTTAAGGTTATGAAATTATGAATCGCCAATCAATGAGGGTCCTATTTTAACGACAATACATGTGATACTTGATACCGAGGATCTTAGTTACATAATTGTAAACATGATCGATTCCATGCCACAAGGTCAGATCTATATTCTGTAGGTCGATAGCCCTGCTTGTAATAACTGAACCTGGGTTTAGAGCTGCTATGATTAAATTATAACATGATTCACTCTAGGGTATTATATCAGTTTCATGTTTGTGTTTGTTGTGAACGTGATCAATGCCTTGATTACTGTATCACTTTCACAACGAGCGCGGGCTATATTCGGAACCACTTCTTCTGAACTCTTAGAGCTAGAATAAATATATACCTTACCAATTTTTCAAATTTGTGAATTCGCAACCATTCTGCTCTCAAATACAGACACCACTCTGATACAGGGTAGTTTTAATTAAGAAAGACGTGACATCCCAACGTTTTGTCAAATGCGGTTACGATTGAAGGTAGAATGCAGAAAGTTGCAAAGAAATAAAAGGTTTTCAAGACTAAAAGAAAATGCAATGGCGAGGTAAAGGGTGGTAAAAAATGCGAGAAGGAGCAGAAAAAAATGGTGAAACATTTTTCAATCATTGGTTGTCTCAAGGTATATCGGTAACATGGATATATTTTTTGACAAATAATCATTTGAGGCAAGATGTTTAAACAAACTTAAAAAATCGACTGTAGGTTTCAAATTTACAAATTAAAGAAAGTGCATGATGGATATCGCTAGAGCAGTAGATAGTAACCCTAATTTGCTGTCATAACATAGAATAATTTGTTTCAGTTGGGATTCACTAGTAGCTCTGCAACCCAACGAAATCTAAGAACCTTTTTCAAAGTATGTAAGAGATCTGAGAAACTTTGCAATCTGCTATTGCAATGCAAGATTTGTGTGTATAAAAGCAGCATTAAACAGATCTTGAACGTAACATAATTACATTTAATATTAGGCCCCTAGGAGGGGCTGTAAACTGTATAGGGGTTAGGTCTAGCTGCTGTTCTTACGTTGGCATATTTTATTGAAACTCAGTCACGCGCTTGGTCTGGCAAAATTCTTTACGACTTTATTCATTCTATAGATAAAAGAACCATTATAAATAGGGCTTGGAGTTATTTTTGAAACCCTCTTTGGATTGCCTTCTTATTGCCAGCATACCAATACGTAGCAAGCCTTTGAAAGCGGAATTGAGAACCGAGTGGTGTTCAATTTATGCTGCGCTTGTATATTTGGTGGGGGGCGAGGAATCGGTGAGAAAGAGGGATATTTGTCGGAAAAATCTTGAGGAAAACGCAATACATAAACAAATAGACCAAAAAAAAAAACGCAAGAAGGAAATAAAAAATTACAAAGAAGAGAGGGTAGGAAAAACATGTTAATTTATTTTTCAAAGACATTAATGGTATGGCACAGGATCTGCCTTCTTTTATTGTTTGACTTTTTAAAGTTAAACATTATATTAAAAGATAAAAGGGAGGTGTAAGTTGCAGTTAAAAGGATGGATTTTAGTACTTACAAATAATGATAGAGAAGAACTTTAATAAACAGCAAAAAGAGTAAGAACGACTTGCATTGAAAATAGACGTAAGTAGCAGGCATAATTTTACATGAAAAGATGTTCAGGAGGATATCTAGTCTTGGCAAAAACCTCAACAGAATCTTATTCAAATCGAGGACTTTAAACATTTATATCAATGAAAACTTCCAATTCCTCGATAACCGTCTCCACCTTTAATTGTCTCTCTCTCTCTCTCTCTCTCTCTCTCTCTCTCTACCTGTCTCAATCTCTCTCTCTGTCTGTTTCTCTATGTCTCTGTCTGTCTGTCTGTCTGTCTGTCTGTCTCTCTCTCTTCCCCTACTCATCTAACCGGACCATTTTTTATCAATAGTTGTGTTGCGCATAGTCAGTCTCTATCAATGACAATCTGGTTCTTTGTTCTAACCCTTTGTAATCATGCTCCTTGACTCTATCTAGCAGTCACAGTCTGTGTCCATGTCTTTACCATCCACATTCTGTTTTCTTGTCTTTGTCGTTCACAACTTCTTATCTCCCTATCTCTGTCCCTACCATTAAGCCTTTCCATCTCTCACGTGTCCAGACTTTGGTATTGTCAACTTGGCTAAGGTTCCTTTTTATGAATGTCTGGATACCGTTTCATAATTGATAAAGCTAATCTATTCTGTTAAGACGTTTTGCGACACTGTTTCTGGCAAACTTCACAAAGTGAAACAGGTACCGCACTGTGTACAGGTTATCGCTGCGCCACGCAAAGGGGCTCGGTAAGTTGATCCTAGGGACTTTCGTAAAAACCAACATTTATATTTTGATGGTAAATAATTATGTCCGTATAACCAATATCGACACTCTTCGATAATATAACACACCTTACGTGTGCAAAGCTTTTCTAAAGACTAATACTATTAGGACTCTTAGCGGAAAAACGCGAGAATTGAATTTTAAAGAAAATAATGGTATGTTGAGTGGAAATTGCAATAATATTGAGGAATTTTTACAAATTATTTATCTGTATGCAGCATTGGAAAGAGTGAGAGAGGTGTCAAATAGATAAGCTGACTTGGCACTCAGAACATGATAAGCAAAGGGCTCTTTATGCCATTCATGAAATTATTGCAGACAGGCTGGCGCCGAGATGCGGAAAACTCGTTATTTTTTAATCATTTTAAGTTACAAAAATCTGGAATAGTTATCAGAAAAAAGGCATTTAATGGGTCTATCGACCTTGGCGATTGTAACGCTATTTTTAAAAAAAAAATTTTAAAAGCTAGAAGCACCGACCTTGAAGGAAAGTGGTATTTTGAAAAATGCTATGCCATTTTAGCAAAGTAAAAAAAATTCGCTAAAGCACGAAGGCACAAAATCTCCATGATACAGGTACATAATTGTAATTGCGACTCAAACAAGAGTCAAGAGTATAAGAAACCGAAAAACAAAACACACCGTCAAGGCTCTCCTGTATTATTGTTAAGAACCAGCCTCTCCTTAATCAAGGGGAACCATGGCGGAGTGTTTAGCGCGTCAGCCTCGTGATCCGGCGATCTTTGGTTGGGAAAGCAATTTACCCTAACTTTCACCAGTCCACTCACCTGCAAAATGAACACCCAGCTACGGGCAAGGCTTGAATTTGTGATTATACGCCTGCAACACTCTGCATATGGGTTAAAAGTGGCTTTCAAATGTACTGGTCTGCTGGGGCATTGAAGACGCTGCTTTTGTGGCGATACAGATTATTCGAAAAGGGATTAAAATAGTGTAATTAAAAAATAAATTCTGTTGTATTATGAGTCAAATAAATTGGGCTGTGTCACAAGTGTCCGACATTGTTACTAAGATAAGACATTACTTGTTAGTTTCTGCATCTGGAGAAAAAACAAACACAGAGATAATAATAATCATGCAAACTTTAAGCCAAATACTGAACAAGGAAAACAACATAAAAGAAACTAGAATAGATGTAGAGGTTTGAATAGTTTTGTTTCGGTATAAGATAGTTCTACACAGGGAAACTGTTTACTCGTTAATTTATGTTTATAGTAATAATATAGACTATTGTCTGCTCTTTCATGAAAGATCGCAGTTTTTGTTTTGTTTTTTGTTTTTTGTTTTCCTCTTTATAAAAAAAGTGACATCGCCTTTTTCTACAGAAGAAAGAATATCCCAAGAAAGTTTGAAAAAATAGATAACTCAACCTCGCGTGAAATTAGATTTGGAATCTCAACAGTGTTTCGAATTTTAAGCGGGATTAAAAACTAACATGTACATCCACCAAGATGCGATGCGGACGTGAGTGGCATGAACTTTGGTTTGCGTACAAACGTAAAGTTCACCCTTACAATCATCAAGACTTAGAATTGTTATCAATTTATAACACTCTTTTATGTTGACATTAACCTCTCGCTAATATTAGACTCTGCAATGTTTTCAAAATGTATGAGATTTTAGAATTATAGAAACATACTTTTTTAAACCTAAAATTAATGTTGGCCATTGTGTATTATGCCTTATGACGACCTCAGATAACTAGTAGGATGGCATCAATAAAGGTGCTTGACCTTCTGTGTAAAAAAAATCCCTCATAATCGTCAACAGCATTTTAGCGGACCTCAGTCTGTACTGGGGGACCGGGTTTTAACGTGTTAGTTCACAGAGCCGCCCTGGGCATGTCTGGCTATGTTGACGTCACAGATTGTCACGTAACTGCCTGTAGTGTGACTCGGGCACATTCTGCCACCCACGACATTCATGAAGTAACAACCTCATTCCTTTGTTAAACACACCAGTCCAAATAGGCAACGAAGGAATCTGCTGCAGAGGGGATTTGCTTACCCGTCCTCTCTTCCGCAAACATTCGCACCCTCTCCTCCCACGGAGGTCTGTGGATGGCTTGCAAAGAAATCATTAATTAATTTATTAACTCAATGAAACTTTATGATGTCACAAGACAAGGCCTTCTTCGATTCTTTAGGAAGGTTATCATGTAGACAAAGTAAAGGTTGTTTCGACACGTAAAATATCCCGTACTTTTGAAGTGCGACATTTAAATTTTAAATGAAATCCAAGGCGAGCTACGTCACTCAGAATAGGGTTCGAATATTGATAATAACCTCCTGCAGTTTTCCAAGGGATAAATAAATTCTGCACACATACTGTGCGATCATAATACAAATCTGATTTTGAAGAGCATTGTTGATGTACCATATTTCTTGCGTAGGCTTTTATAATTCTGCTTTAATTCTAATCAATTCTAATAAGTTTACTATTTGACCTTTTAATGTATAGTGTTTGTAGAATCACAAAATCAATCAGATAATCAATGGAACAATTTTACGATTTTATGAAGTGTAGGAAAGAAACTTTTGTCACACCTATTTTGGGCAAAAAAAACAAAACAAGTATTACTTGGCATACTGACAGTTTAGGGAACCACTCATCAAGGTCTATATAGATTCTGTTATCTAAAGTTTAAGCAAGTTCTTGTAAAACTTAATGGTTTGATTTAAGTTCCTCATGCTTTGCTGGGCGAGAACTTTGTTATTGTGACCAATAAGAATTGACACGTACCTCTGGCACATAGTCAATATCGAACAAGGAAAAATCTTACCGAACAGCTCACATTCCACGCTGCGACATAGGTCGTAGCCCTAGATCGATGTACGATAGAAGCCAATATGCTGTAGTTTTTTTCTGTCCATAGGAAAATAATCTTCTTTGGTCTCTCAGAAAATTCGAAGTAACCACTGAACAAAGCTTTCCTTTCGGTTACAAATCTATGTAATCCAGATAGCCTGAAACAGTATTAATGTATCTCGCGACCATGTCAATAGAGTAGGATGTCGCCACTCTTAAACAGCTCGATATTTTATAAAACCTCCAAACGCTAAAAATTGCTTGAAATATATTAGGTATTTTTTGTTGATTTGAACACGTTTGAAAAAAAGTGTTTTCCGCATATGTTTTTTGTTCTCAATTTGAAATTTTCGACATAAGTACGATTTTAAAGTTACGAAGTTAGCACTGGAGAGAAGCACGCTTTGACTTCAGTGGAAATGCCCGAATGTCTGCCTTCTCTCCACTGCTATTTGATACCTTTAAAATCTTTCAATCAGTTGATTACGCAGTGGCTACTTCCACTATTTCTATAAGAATTTAGGGAGAAAAAGAAATTTCAATGAAATTGAAAAAACCTTGCAAAAAAAAATAACAAACAAACAAACAAACAAAAAAGCCTATTATCCTATTGGGAATGAGATTAGAGCGCCAATGATGGTTCATGTTTGCAAACCCCCTTTTTGACATCAGTTGCTTGCAGGCAAGAACGATAACTGTATGCTCTATTTTCATTTACCTTGTTAGTTCTCACTTTGCAAAAAAGGTTATCAATAGACTAAAGATAGATTTCAAGTGAGATAATACGTGAGGGATGATAGTGTGTTGAACTTCAATATTATTGTTTTTCCATGAACCAACGCCGCTTTGAACGAGAGGGTTTGCTTTGGAATATCTTACTAGACCGTGTTACAGGTTATGAGACTAAACACAAAGTAATTCTTGGTCAATTCGACGTCAATGACATGTCCGCCTGTTTCTTATAAACTGTGCTATCAAGCAGTATGTAGCTACCAGTTCATAGTCTTGAAGTCAATCGGACCTTAAACAAACAAATCATTATTGCTAGAACAAAATGTTGATCACAACGTTATGCTTACTAGCTTAATAGCCCATTCTACAAATGTTGAAAATGGACATTACCGTCCAACACATGGAACTTTTTGACAGGGTTTGTAACAACTTTAGTAAGGTTTTTTGCCTTTGTCCTCTACGCATGAGTTTTGAGTACAGCTATCTGTCGGTTTATCTGACTGTATCTGAAAGCATTATAAACACTACCGTCGCCCCTTAGATGTCGAAACGCTACTTCCTTTTATTCTTATGGCTCTATATTTGTAGTACTACTAGTAGAAAAACGTTGTTAAGAATTAAGTATTTAAATTTTGAGCAACCGTCCGTTCTGTTTCATATCTTTGCCTCCCCCTCTCTGTCGCCTTTCCCTTCTTCTAATCTTCTTTCTATTGTTTCATATCTTTGCCTCCCCCTGTCATTCGCCTTTCACTTCTTCTAATCTTCTTTCTATTTCAATACACTTACTGTCTTTTCTGTCCCACCTCCCGCCCATAAACTTAGTGGATGAAATTTACAAACCACCGTGCTTTTACATAATTATGTTGCTCGTTTAAATCTGGTTGTTGAAGTTGTTGATGTCGTCTGAGATTATGGTTTTCTATTATTCTGTTTCTATGATGTATTACTTCTGCTATCCTAGGTGTGAGTCACTTTCGTTCCTTCCAAGGCATTCTCAAACTGAAACTATAGGTCTATTACTGATTGCATTTTCAACCTGTCTTCAAAAGATTGATTGTTAAAAAGAAGATCTAGATCTCTAGGTTTTTCGGGCTAAAGTCTAGAGATCTATTTCTGAATACATTGAAAAACTCCCTTCACAAAGATTGATTGTAAAAAGGTAAAACAGTTCCTTACATTACCATTTCCGGATATCGCTGGTTCCTATGTCAATATTCACTTCGCACAAAATGTCGGCTAAAGTCCAACATGTCTACATCGGCTGATTTTATGTTTTTCTTAATTTATTGATGGCTTGCTAAGAAGCCTTTAGCCGAAGTGCTGCGGAACACTGAAGCCCTAGCTTCTTTATATAAGAGTACAATAAGAACATTTACGAAGGTATTAGACCTTGCATAATTCTTACAAAGGTAACGCTATTAATTTTAAAATAAATGAAGAATCGTGAAATCTGTGTCCGAAGAATAATATGCTTTTTTCTATCAGTCTTTTGAATCACTTTACTTGCTGATCTTTGGAATAATTGCAAAAATTATGTGAAGCAATGTCGAAATAACGCACGAGTTTTACCAATAAATGATTTAGCTTCATCAATTTTAATGACGATGAGCTTACCCTAAGCATTCTCCTGGCTGGGCTGTAGTAGCAGGCAAAGCTTGCAATTCAAATTATCCATATCTGGTACTCCATTTGCACCCTGTCGCGAGACAATTTTTGTCAAAACAACCATGACTTTATAACAAATGAATATATTAATATGAGAGAGAGAGAGACACACACACACACAGACACACAGAGCAGAAGAATTTAGAGGTAAAGAGACAGAGAGATGAATTGTATAAATACATAGACAGGCAGATGGATAGATAGATAGATATAGGGACAGAGAGAAACAGATAGGCTAATTTAAAAGTAAGAGAAAGACGGAAAAGAGATAGGCTGTGACAAAGACAGATAGAGAGTCAGAAAGATAGATAGCCATTGGAAATATAGTTATTTGTCTAAAATGAAATTTTCCACATATTCTTACCTATATCTATCATGTAGGGTTGCAATAGACAAAAATATTTGTTCTTAAAGCGTTCATTTTTTTGACTTTTGCTCAACCAAAATGAATGTTTCCACCCCAATCTAACGCGACTTTTACAGCCCTCAGAGTTTTAGTTTTAAGGTCCGCTGTGAAAGTGTGCAAGACCGTGATTATTGGACGCTCAAAATTTGTTTCAATTGGTCTATTGGAAAACAAGCTCAGGAAGCCACTGTAATTGACCAATGTCAAAACTCAAGTCAGGCTTACCACTCACATGAATCACCGAATTAATACCAGAGCTTCTATGCTGGCGGTGGAACAGGTGGTGATGGTCTAGATCAATACTACACATTATCACTCCCTCTAAGCATCAAACAGCTGAAGTGTGAAAGTTTCAACGCCTCGGTACTTACCACAAAGTGTTTGGAATACATTAATGCTGAATTCACGCGTAACTAAAGTAGGCAATCATCTGGGTAAAGAATTTCAGGATGTTTACATCCCGAATATCCCTAGTGCTTAGTTTGATTGTTCGCTCTATTAAAAAGTTATCGAGCACCTGGTGACGACAGACATTTATCTAAATTGACACAAGTAGCCTCATATTATTCGGTAAGCTAGCCAAGGCAAATTCTAAGTGACAATTTCTTGTCATAGCATTGAAGAGGAAGACATTCTGTTGAGTATGGTGCTGAAATAATGGTCCTACGATGAGCCGTTTTATTTCAGTGTATGCTTAACACTTGATGATAAAAAATCCCATCCAGCAATAAAGGGAAACAAAAACAAAATCGACCGCAAGAGCAATACTTTGGCCTAGCATAATCGGTTCTCACTCGTGCTTTGTAATTATTATAATACTAGTTTGCACAAATTCTCAACGCAAGTGCAGTCTTCTCTAAAAATCTAAACAGTTTCCGCCGTCTCTAACGTGCTCAGTACTGCTCACCGTCTACTAGACCATTTAATCTGTTTCTCGATGACGATGAAACCTTTTTTTCTGTTTACCAGTATCTTTCTTCTCCTCTTTCTCAATCTCTCACTTCCTATCTTCCCATCTGTGACATTTGGATTATTCTGTCTTGCTTCTGTTGTCTGCCTTTGATATACTTCCGTCTCTCCCACCATCTCATTCTTTTCCTGTCTGGTCTTGTTCATCATAGGTCTTCTGTCCCTTTACACTGTGATCTTGTCCTTACCTATACTTTGAGCTTTTCCCACCCCTGTCTCTGTCTGCCTGTCTGTCTTTCTCTCTCAGTATCTCTCTCTTTCTATGCCTGTCTATCTTTCTATTTGTGCCGCATTTTACCCCTTCTCTCTTTTTCAACTGCTTTGGTAAACTATTTTCACAACCATCAATTCCCGCTACATCGCTATCTCTCGTACATCCATTAACTTAATGCTTATTACAATGGTATGTCTTTACAATGCATACAGTACACACCACCTTTAGACCCCCGATGAGTTTCCTATCAGTCATAATCGCCTTTTTCTATGGCTATGAGGGAAACCCTATTCGATAGTACCATATAACCGTAACTGGTGCTTTGTGCGGGTTTCCGTTTTTTTTCTAAGTGAACTTAATGTGTAATTGTGAGTGTTACCATGACTTTTATTTCCCTACCTGTTGCCAATGACCAGTGTTTTGATGACAATGATTAAAAAGTAAACGTGCGTTAAAATAAAATGTATGTTTCTATATCGTTGTCTCCTATTTTTTCCCGCATGAATATAGTACAATGGTGAATAAGGCATTCTGTCAAACTCACAGACACTCACCATATATATAATTATATAAAACTGTATACAACACCTCTCATGTGGGTCTATTGTTCTTGAACGATGCGGTGTGCTTTCTTGTTATTGTATTTATTGTGCTGTGATTTTAAGAGGAAAAAAGAAAGAGAGCAAAGAAAGGAGAAGAGTAAAGTGGTGAAATGGAGCAGTAGCTAAAGTATAAAACAAGGGCGAAAAAAAGAGTAAGAAAGATATAATATAAATGGCAGATAGAGAGAGAGAGAGAATGTGAGAAAGAGAAAGAGAGAGAGAGTGAGAGAGAGAGAGAAAGAGAGAGAGAGAGAGAGAGAGAGAGAGAGAGAGAGAGAGAGAGAGAAATTTCAATTCCTGTTATAATTAGTCTTCGAACTTCTTTTGCTAGATTAATGTAGGGATCTGGGATCTGCTCTCTTAATACTTTTCGCTCATCAAGATTCACTGCTCTCTCCTCTCTCTGTCTCTGTCTCTGTCTGTCTGTCTGTCTGTCTGTCTCTCTCCCTCTCTCTCTCTCTCTCTCTCTCTCTCTCTCTCTCTTCTTCGTGTTAATGTATGTAAAAATTTCAATTTTTTTGTTATCTACTATTCTTAATGAATGCAGCGCTGCTCCTGGGCGCAACCACAAAACTTTGATAGACTCGTTCTAGTTTCAGAAGATTTTGTTGCACCGAACTTTCAACATTTTGTTTGTTGAAAAAGTCACACAAGAAAGCACTTGCATATATTAAAGCTACCGTAATATACGACAATTACCCTAAGGTTTAAAGATACATTACAAATACATTATTTTTTCCCCGTGCCTTTTCTATTCTTAGGATGAATCTATTTTTTTTGGCATAAGTAAATGATACTTCATGTAAATATTCATTTTATTGAAAATTCTAAATTAGATATCTGTAGATGTAGGTACCGAAATAAAGTAATTAATAGCTGCTATCTGTGGTTATTTGTGAGTTAGTTAATGTCGCTGATTCCTCCGCTCCATAGAGTCGCGAGGAGTCACCTTTCCTTTACCCAGCACCTAATGGGCCGACCAGGCGTCACCTTTAATCAAAACTTTGCGATGTATCTCGTGCTTTGGTAACTTTGTTAGTGTTAGTGACCTATTGCTATTCTAATTAGGGCTCAGTTTCAATATGTATCTGAGGAAAGGACATGATTATGTGAAGAATTGACATAGGAGTGAAGGAGAGTTCGAGCATTCCCTCTACAGAGCAATGCACTCAGGGCTGCTGTCATTTACAAATACATTCAGTATTGCAACAAAGTAAATACAACATTAACAATATCAGCAACAACAACAACAACAACAACATCAACAACAAAAGCAGCAGCAACAACAAAAATAACAAAAAGTACGTTTTAACACCGCTTGTTTTGATAAACTGCATCTATAGCTTTTTCCCAAGCTTTATGTAATCGCCTCATCATTCAAACACAAACATAGAAGTAATTAGGTGTTTTCAGAAAGTATCTCCTAAGACCAAAATGAGGAAATCAGTGACTGCCCACATATTGACTTACAGTGGGACTATTAAAAAACACTAATGTATGATGACTGGTCTAAAAACGTGCCTTGAGCCATAGATAGTGTTGGCGTCGCGCTAAATCTGATTCTGTTCCTGTAAAGTAAACAGTTGTAGACCACTGACCACAGATTGTACACTATAATTAATGGCTGAGGTAGGTAGACCGGCTAATCCAGACACTGGCCAATGGCCACAGCTTGGTACTTGATAACGAGCCGACTCTGAGGATAATATGCAATGGGATGCCAGGTTTTATGAAGTTTGGAGTCAAGGCCGTGTAGTGGTCTGAACATCATCAAAATGATGATTTTTAATTCTCTCGTTACTATGTTGATAAATATAGAGAAAGGGGAAAATATTAATGGGTAAAAAGATAGCTGGATAGATTTTTAAATCAAATTGATAGAAAGATAGATTGATAAATAGATAAATGTTTATCTAGACAAATAGAAGAATAAAAAGCTAGACAGAAAGAGGGAGATGGACAGGGGTAAAGATGGATACAGATGATGAGATTTATGGGGAGATAGTGTATAAACAAATTGGGATAAAAAGAGAAAATATCTAGTCAAAGAGATATCGAGAGAGAGAGACAGAGAGACAACCAGAGAGAGAGAGAGAGAGAGAGAGAGAGAGAGAGATTAGACGATATAAAGACAGAATTGAAGACAGCACATATACCTAGATACTTAGATATGGAGATCGAGTAAAGGATAGTGAAAAAGATGGAAGAAACGTAAGGAGAAATGAAGAGACACCCACAGAGAGAAACAGGGAGATAAAGAGATGGAATAAGTGATAAGTAAAGAGATGAGGAAAGACAAAAAAAGAGTTTTTTTCGCATGAAATAATTATCACCACTT
>BMAT01001073.1:180416-191477 GCA_019649035.1 Elysia marginata | reverse complement strand
GGGATATAATTATACAAAACAACCAGGCCATAAAACTCCGGGAATTAGAGCGAGCCAGTCAGTAGGGCAAAAACCTGTGGAAAAAAAAACTTATATAGAACACACCATTATTGTAGGGCAGAATAAGAAAAGTAGTGAAGCAAGGAGACACACAATAACAGCCTTGTCTCTTTTTCCTCTAATTTTGCTTGTCCTTCGTCTCACAAGCCGTGAGAGCATAGGCGTATCTTACATCAGTAACTTAAAACGCTCTGTGTGTTGCGCCATCTAAAGGCCCAACGTTATCATTCTGGCACTGTCTCGGGTTTTACATTCCAGGACCTAAGTATTCAGTTCTTCATGGCTTGCTGTTCTCAGAACAAGAAAATGAATACTCCGCCCTTAGAGTGCAAACAGACTTATGATTCGTTTTGCAGTGTTATTATGTACATACAAAGAGAGCTACACCCCGTCTTTCAGATTTGTCTGCCTGCGGTTACTGTCCGCATCAGAGAGAAAAATCCTTAAAAAAACTACTGATAACCAAAGTAATTTTTAACTACCAGGCCTAGTAATATCAGAGAGTTTTTGTCACTTCTAACTTATTGTTTTCATATTTCTTGTCATTGCATAACATTCTTTCGATGCGATTTTGTTAAGACCTCATTGGAATTTCCGAGAGAGAGAGATAGAAAGGGAGAGAGATAGACAACAAGACAGACATACATACAGACATACAGAGATAGACAGAGAGACAGAGAGAGAGACAAAGACAGACATAAAGACAGATAGACACAGACAGACAGAGAGACAGAGAGAGATAGAGAAAGAAAGAAAGACAGACAAACACACAGACAGAGAGCGACAGACAGACAGAGATAGACAGACGAACGCACACACAGAAATAGAGAGAGACAGGGAGGGACAGAGAGAGAGACGCAGAGAGAGAGTACAAAAGGCAATAATAATAACAAAAATAATAATAATAATAATAATAATAATAATAATAATATTAATAATAATAATATTAATAATGTAGTTTATTTATATCCCACCCGCTCCCTCAATTAGAGGCCCAAGGCGATAATAGTAAAATAGCGAAAAAAAATAAGAATAAGACGTCCAGGAAACAGGAATAGGTTTTAAGCAAAATCATCACAAATCACAACTGTATCCGCCCTAAATGACTACCCCTCTTTGTGTGCGCCTTAACCTAATCAGTATTTCTCTCTAGCTCTCTTTACTACGAGTCCATTAAACCCTTACTTCTCTCTGTTTACTAAATTAAACAGTTTTTTCTCTCTCCTTACTACATTTAATCGTTACTTCTCTCTCTCTTAACTACAATGAATCGTTACTTCTCTCTCTCTCTTTACTACATTGTTCAAATTTTCCTTCCTTCTTTAAATTCTGGTTTTAGATACATGTACGTGCTTTGAAAAAAAACGTAACAGGTTTTTGTTGCCTATTTTTTATACTCAAAAGCAAACTGTAAGCTCCAGCTTGCTTGTCTTATAAAAAGAATTCTCTCAAGGTCGATCATTATTGAACAGTGTCACTTTAATCTGTCTAGAAATAATGCAAAATGCAATAGTTTAAAAGTGGATCATTTGATAGGAGCCAATATACGAGGTATTATGACAACCTTTACATTTCTAGAAAAACCGAAAGCTAAAATATGAATTAAAGATGAGCTTAGGTCATCAGTAAAAACAATTTTAACTTTAATTTTCAAGTATTGCTTTATGAAAACATAATGCTAGATCAGCACAGGGGGAGTTAGACAGGAGGAGAAATATAGAGATATATAAAAGAGAGAGAGAGAGAAGAGCGCGCGTGATAGAAGTAAGTAGATAGACAGATAGATAGATAGCTAGATAGATAGCTAGAATGAGAGAGAAAGAAAGGGAGGGGGAGAGAGCGAGATAGAGAGCGAGAGAGAGAGACAGACAGACAGACAGAGAGAGACAGACAGACAAACAGACAGACAGACAGACAGAGTGATTGAAAGGCTCTAACACAGTTCTTCGACATAATTATCTTGAACATTTCTCCCGTTCCGGTTTTAGATTTCATCTTCGGGATTCTCTTCGTAGTTAAGTCCATCGGTGCGACGCTCAAATACATGTGTCAGCAAAACTCTGTTTGTCAACTACAATCTTCATATCTTTGCCGTTAACACTTTAAGTCAAATTTAAACATAAAATTAAGTTTTATACGAGTATTTACTTATCAGCATATCTGATTATGGGCAAACTAATCTGGATGCTTGAAGACCCAAGCGGTCGAAATTATCGCCACTCTCCATCATCTCTGCATTTGTTCATTAAAATTATAGTGCCTTATGATTATGTTGTCATGGTCGTAGCTTACCATCTTTAATAACACCGTCATATTCTTGTTATTAGATGGCATACTGAAGGTGCCAGCATGAGATTTTTTACAAACTTATTTTTTTTTTAATTTTAAGGATAAAATCTTGTTTCATCACGTTTTATAGCACTCAAAATCATGTATTCAACATTCAAAATTAGTGTCATTAATTTTACTGATTTAGTGCAAAGTTGAGAAAAAAAAAACCAATGAGTTTAAGTCGCTGTAATTTGTGTCCTGCTGATCATTTATTTTTAAAAAAGCAGGATTACAATTTACTTTGAAAACACTTACTGTGTAGGTTTCGGTCTTGCTTGTTTTACTAGTTTAATCTTTTTCTGCAGGATCATTTTATTGTTAGTAACAAATAAAATTACTTTTATTGGATGTTTTAAAAACCCATCAATAGGTTTTTCAACATCTTTCAAAACACAAACTTTTGACAAAACAAAAAACTGTTAGAAGTTTCTTAAATCGAATACATATCAGTCTACAAAAAAAACAATAAAAAAAAAACAACAAAAAATAAAACAACTTAATTTTACGATTTGTATAGCTATAGCTTCCGTTCTGCTTCTTTGGCAGTTGATTAGATCAGCCATAAAAAGCTTTTGCAGTATTCAACTGTTGACCAACAACAAAGAAGAGTAGAGAGACTTATATCTAAAGGTCTTAAAGCCACTTTGGACTCCGTGACTTTTACTTGAAACCAATTCACTATTTGTAGAGCAATTTCACACCAAGAGCACGACACTTTACGACAGACAGCAAATGAAGCAAAATACCTGTATGAATATTCGCAATATTGAGTTTATAGTACAGAAATTAACGATAATTAAATCCAGTGTGTTACATAAAAAATGCCATTTTGTCGTATTACATTGCTTCATCAAATAATTTAACCTTCACTTAACGTCAAGGTTTAAAATCTGCTAATTTGGTAGAAAATTTGGTGTGACAAACACAGACCAGACACTCACTACAATCGACTAACACTCCTGAGACACGTGAGCTTGCACAGTGCTAGTGTTGGAATAAAACCTTAATTCTGAATCAGGCTCTGTCTGTCTATCTGTCTCTGTCTGTCTGCTTGCCTATGTGCCTGTCTCTGTCTATCTGTCTCTGTCTGTCTGCTTGCCTATGTGCCTATCTCTGCCTCAGTCTGTCTCTGTCTATCTGCTTGTCTATGTGCCTGTCTCTGTCTATCTGCTTGCCTATGTGCCTGTCTCTGTATATCTGCTTGCCTATGTGCCTGTCTCTGTCTATCTGCTTGCCTATGTGCCTGTCTCTGCCTCTGTCTGTCTCTGTCTATTTGTCTGTCTATGTGCCTGTCTATGTCTCTACCTGTCTCTGTCTATCTACTTGCCTATGAGCCTGTCTCTGTCTCTGACTATCTGTGTGACTACTCTTTTGTCTCTCTCTCTCTCGCCTCTCCCGGGTAGGTTACTCTATGTTACTCTCTCTGACATACTTTTTCGCCTCGCCCAAGTCTATTCAATAAGTTTCTGTGTTTCCTTATTTCTCCCCCCTCCCCACCATTGCTGCCTCCATGTTTCTCTTCTTTTGCTTTCCATTTCAGTCTTCACTTATCTCAAACTGTCCCTAACATATCGCAACTATTCAAATACCAAAGCGCAAGGATCCGGTCTACCAACGCAGTCCCTGTCAGTCACCATTGCAAAAGAAAATGAACAGATCAATCAATAGAACGGGAAACCGTGTAGGAGTTGGCTGTTTACTGCAAGCTTGTGTGTTCCCATCACAAGAATGTGCAACTTAGTCTTGAAAGTATAAACTTAACGATCTTAAGCAGATAAACAATTTAATAGATACAGTTCCATCAATTCATATAACTTTTCATGTCTCTAAAATATTATTTGATGTATTAGTAACTAGATGAAAGAAAATTACATTTAAACCCGCCGTCATAGCTTTGAAAGTTTAGACATCCAATAAGCTCACCATCTGAATGATGGAGACTTAAAACCACCGTAACCTTATTATCTCAGGGCGAAGATTCACTCCCTCATCCACGCGCGCTCTTTGCCAAACCAGTGAAACTTCATGCCAATTTGCGACTGATGTAGCTACCTTAAAAAGTACAACTTTTAACTTTTTTACACATTTTGATACATATGTGTAGCCTATTATGGCATTGTTTGTGCTACGTTTGAGTATCGGTAAGAAAAAAAGTAATAACTTTTTACATCTAAACCAGCGCCAAATACTCAGCACAGCACACACTGCACGCAACACTTACTTCGAATATTATTTATCAATTTGTTCTTAAAAATGCAGATCAGCTTCACGCTTGAAAGAGATTACTTGGTACGTCTACACAGCTCAATAAGTTAAAAAGTAAAATATGATTATGAATCATGGGACCGGTTGCGTGTATCATTCAATTTTCATTTCCTTGAGGTGTGACTCTTGGTTGTATAAATATAGAGGGCGATTAGGCTTGCCTTAGGACTTCTACAATTGTAATCATCCAGGTCCGGTTAGAAAATATTTTCAGTCGGTGCTAGACCCATGCCATTTGATTTAGTAATGGGATAGTCGAGTTCTTCCCCATGTTCACCATTGTTTTGTTTAAAAGAGTTAACAAGAAGATAAAAGCGTGTATTCTTCAAGCATCCTACATAAGATAACAAACATGCAAAGTCTAGCCGTTCCTTAGTCCTCAATCATCATATCTTACTGCTCAAATTTGAAGACGTGAGAAAAAATAATCAGCGAAACTTTGCTAATATCCTATGAAACCTACACGAAATTCTTTGCTTGGCACTCTTTGCGGTCATGCATTTTTATGCATAGTCTTCTGTGAATAGCTAATCCTTTATGTTTGCCGGGTATTAAATTGATATAAAGCTGAATTTGAAATTTTGCTTGCACAAAAAACTTAAGTGCATGACTTGCCTAGCATTGACCCAAACAACTTCAAAAGCAAGACCTTCATGAAGAAAGATCGACTCAACTCTACGATGACTATTATCTTTCTTTTTGTCGAGCACCCACCCCTTCCATCATTTCCAGGTTCCTTTATATTGGTTTAGAAAACAAAACCTCATGACTTCCCCTGCTATAGCACATTTTTAAAGTAGGATGAAATGTAGAAATTTCAGACTGCCATTCTGTCACTTGGCTACATTATACGACGTTTTAGTTAAAATTTAGACGTGCACAAACTTATGAATATAGTTACCTCCACGTATTTGGATTTAAAGAAACCCCTAGTTGAAAAGGTTGCTCTTCTTAAACTAACACTTTAATTGAACGCAGAACACTCATGTATTTTAACCTGAAGAGCATACAAGACTCCCCTCCCCCACATATGCAACGTCTTTTTCTTAAACAGACACACGTTTATTATTTTCCTTTGTAAATAGGAACAAAAACTATCTAGTGTAAAAATCAGCATTTAGTCAGACATCAATAAAAGATACAATTTTTAGTTACCTTGCCAATTTTTTCTTCTGCTATTATGTCATAAAACTTGTATAAAATATGAAAACAGAGTTACGCTTGATGTGAGCCAGGGTTGTTATTATTTGCGGGGTTAGCACACAATGTGTCTATAAAACCATGCACGTAAGACATTACAAGCAAGATAAATCATACTCTATGAGCTTTGGAAAAGCAACGATTATTCACTATTTGCCAATTTGACCTGGTGATTTAGACAGTATCTTATAAAAGAAGAGAATGATAAGTGTCAGATGTATCTGGTTTTAAACACATGTAAGCTAATAGAGTACAAAGTTTAGGCACAATTTTGTTTTAATCTTCACGGAAACTAAACTGCAGACACGTGCACACAAAAGAACACATCTCGAAATGATTGAGGGATGAAACTTTTCTACTTCTAACATAAAACATTGACAGAAAGCCTAATCCAAGTTTTTAGTATCTTTCAGGGAAAATTGATAATTATCGAAATTACGATTAATGTCTAAAAACGAATATAAATAAAACCTAGGTAGGTCACGGAAAGATTATAAAAAGATTATGGACCAATATCATGATCCAAATTTTTATGGCTTTCAGAAAGTAAATAGTTGCAGTTTCATTATGGGGTAATTGGCCCTTACTGCAACAGTTTCGTTGTTTTAATTTACGTGTTGCAATGTGAGTGTAATAAACGATTTATTACAGTACTAAAACATTGGTTATTGGTCTAATGGTAGAGGTTTATGCATTAAAAATCATGTCTACTGATTGCAACTTCTAGTCTTCTAACTCCTTCCCTTATCGGTGTTTAGGTGATGGTTTGTTTGTGTGTGAGCGGTGTGGGGGTCGGGGAAAAAGGGTTAATTTGAAACTAGGCAAAGCGATTTGAAATGAAAGTATATCACCATCGTTGTTAAAAATTTGGAAGAAGAACTTTGATCTTAATAAAAAAAATATATTTGCTTCTATTTGCATTCTATTGATCTTTGCCTGATTTTACATGTAGTTTCATTAGAATACTTTTTTATATGCCTTTGTATGTAAAACATAATTTTATGTACTCATACTTTTTAATTGTAAAGCGCTCTGAGCCTGAACTTTTTTTTGGGGTAGAGCGCTATAGAAATGATATTTATTATTATTATCATTTGCTTCTATTATTCATCCAGTAAGAAGAGGATTTGCGATTCAACCATCAAACACTGCTGCTCCAGTTTTCTTGACTTGATGCCTTTTGTCTGCGTATTGATCTTATCGAAGAAAGTGAAAATGATCTTGACATTGCAAAAGATCGCTGTCTTGCTGTAGATTAAGGCCTGAGATGAATCTTGCTGCAATACTGCACCAGTCACGTTTTTGAGTTAAATCCAGATCTATAATGTGCCATTGAAAAATCGGATTAAGTTGTATACAGTACTGGCAGGTGTGTCCGTATTATAAATAAGAGAATTAAGATAGATATACAGCGACTTAATATAAAAAACCGTATTACAATGTTATGTAATTTTTCTCTTTATCTCTTTCCTTTGCGCCTGGTTCATGTATTTAACCCTTATCCCTCTTTATTATGCCTCCTGACCTAATTATCTTTCCTTCCTTTCTGCCCTCCCTCTCCTCTCTCTTCTAGATTTGCCTTTTAAAAGTTGTCTCTGTAAATACGCCGGCCGTTTTGTCTGTTTGTCTCCCCCCCCTCTCTCTCTCCCTTATACATACGCACTATTTTTAAAAAAATCCGTAATGGACTAAGCTATGAACCCTATTTTGGTCTACGTTTTCACATCTTCTCTTTGCTTTAATTTAATTATTGACATCACCATCGTCATCATCTTCTTTATAATTAGCCATAGCATCTATTTCCAAGCAGCCCTCCCAACACAGTAGAGAACGGTATAATGTTAAATGAATGTAGGTTCTAAGCTGTTTATCGAAAACATAACACGAAAACTGTAATATTCAGGTCGTTACTGGCCTAACAACAGCCGACAAAAGAGTTTTTCCCCATAACCTATTATTTATTGCGGTAGAACCTTCATAGAAATTAAACACCAAAATTAACTGTTTAAGGCCTACACTTTCTACTGGTTACAAAGAACCACCTTTTGACCTTATGTGTTTTGAAGCTTAGTGTTATGAAATTCTATACTGTAAAATGTGGGTAGATTGATAACGACAAGGTTATTAGCCTAGTACTATATTTATTGATCTATTTCTGGAACAACACCTGTGACAGCCTTACCAGAATTATGCTGATCACTATTAAATTGGCTTGAAAGAAGTATAGCTGGTCGAGATACGAGCTTTTAACTTTTTTTTATATCATTTTTATCCTCATTATATTTGTAATCACTTTTGTTTTTATATTAATTTCTGTTTATTTTATATACTTTTGGTTACTTGTTTCGACCATTATGGCAATTAGTTATACATGTGCGTTTCTTTTGTAAGGACAAGTAGTACTATAAGTACCAAAAAAAAAAAATAAACAGTGTCGAAGTTTTTAAAAAATCTCTCAATACTCTTTTCAGAAGATGGTGAAAGTATAGGCGATGCCGATAAAAATAGTAAATATTGATATTATTATTAGAATAGTAATAACAACAATAATAATAATAAAAATAATAATAACAACAATAAAAATAAAAACAATAATAATCATAATAACGACAACAATAATAATAACAACAATAATAATAATAGTCAGAAAAATAATAATAATAATAATAATAATAATAATAATAATAATAATAATAATAATAATGATAATAATAATAATAATAATAATGAGAAGAAGAAGAAGAAGAAGAAGAAGAAGAAGAAGAAGAAGAAGAAGAAGAGGAAGAAGAAGTCAAGTAGTATACGTATAAGAATGGCAGAGATGGTGAAAGAAATAAAGACACAGGGAAGGAGAGACAGATATCCAGACAGGGATTAAAGACAGACTGGTAAGGTCCTCAGGTCACTATATAGAACATAAGAGGACACGCCGCGAGGACACAGCGCCAGGCTTTCTCTGATCGATTGTCTTGATGCTGAAAGACCTCGCTCCATCCTTTCCTGGAAGCGGCAGTCCTGAGTGCCATTCTGTATAATACCGTCTTTTCAAACTGTAAGACAGACTATATATACATCAGATGTCTCTTTAGAGTCCGTTAGAAGCCATATTATGTCACAAAAAATGACAGAAACCAAGCAAATCAGCACAATAACTGCATGGGTCCATTTCACTCTACAATGTGTTTTTTTCAGCCTTTATGTCATAGCCTTTATCTCTCTGTCTCCAGAGTCTTTATCTCTCTGCCCCCCCCCTCCTCTCACTTTCTTATCCCACATTTCCCCTCTCACCCATCCCTTTCACAAGCCTGTGTGCCTTTCCTCTCTATCTTTCATTCCACCCACCGCTCCAACTATATCTCTTTCTTATCTTTGGCGTACATTTTGTACCCCGTTTCTCTCTGAATTAACATCAAAACCAATTTTAAAACATATCAAAAACATCAAGAGAAATATTAACACGATAAAGTCTACATAAAAGTTGACACCGAAATGAATGTGATCAGCTTTACTCTCTATGACTGGGACATGAACAATGGCTGCAACAAAATTATATTTACACAATCAAATCTCCATGGCCTTTCTTCTTTTTACCGTGCTAGAATTACGTTCCAGACGCGTCAAAAGATAAGTCCGGTGCTAAATCAGGCCCCAGCTAGGCTATGTGACAGTCACATATAATGTGTGTAGCGTCACTGGCACTGTGTTATGAACACTCAAATTATCAAAATTGGAGGGTTGGTTATGTGACATGGCAGTCTGAACCGAGGAATATAATTTGCTGTGCAGACTGTTGGCTGTAAATGCAAAGCCATTACATTTTGTGCGCTAATGCTTTTCGTTTTTCATACACATACAATAGAGACCTTTAGCGCACGCACCGTGTCGCACTACGCGTACGTGAAAATCGGGAAAGCAGACTGAGGAAACTATAAAAATAATGAAACCAGTTTCTAAAAATAGACGCCACAGACGTTCGCGTCATACTCACGTGTTGCTGCTTAAAGTCTGTAATAACTTCTAATGTGAATACCCGCTAAAACGTAAACACTTCTCTCTCTCTGTCTCTCCCTCTCTTCTCTCTCTCTCTCTCTCTCTCTCTCTCTCTCTCTTTTTCTCCTCTACTTCTTTCTTATCACTGCCTATGCTTTTCTGTACTCCAACTCCCTCCTGCCAGCGATCTATTCTTAAAAACATTTTCTTGTGTATAGACTACTAGACTGAACCTGCTTGGCATTTGACCATAACATCAAAACCAATTTTAATACAATTATATAAAAACATCAAGAAAATATTGACACAATTAAGTCGAGAGAGAAAAATTGACACCAAAATGTATGTGTAATCAGCTTTACACTCTATGACTGGGACATGAACAATGTCTTCGAAGCACCCTTTTTTATGGCGACGATTGAGTCATCTAATAACTTAACTGCGGATATAACGCGAAGAAAAGGTTTCGAGTGAAATCACATTGAGTGTGCCTCATTACAGTCCTGATTATCTCTCCTTAAAAGCTAAGTTTTGTTCAAGAATAATTTGTATATAGCAAAATGAACCGCCATCATAAATAGCTTTTTTATACACATTAATGGAGTCTTGCAACAGCTCCTATTACAAACGTGTAGCCCTAATATTAAAGTTGGAAAAGTAATTAGGTATTTATGCGCTGCTCACACTGGTACCACCCTTCATGCAAAATCGTACGGGGACACAGTAATATTAAAAGTAATTTCAAGCACTGGTCCTGAAGCTTGCAAAGGCCACTCATCGAAAGCTTTAGCATAATCACACAGAAACCTGTCCTCATTTCAAATGAAAATAAACGTCAACAGACCTAGATCTACACCCGACAGATCAAACTCAACAGCAGAGATAAAAAAATTAATAATTCTCTAGGCTAGACCGTTCTTGATTAAGAAGAACTGATGGTCTCACACAAATTCTTGTACCCACAAAGTATGCCTTTTGAAACTCAATTTAAAACTTGCCCACGAGGCCTAAATTGTTTTCGTTAAGATCATTCATTGTCAGGTTAATGCTGCGTAAAATACGATTGTTCAACAGTGTTATACTAGCTAAAGGTCAAAGCCATTTTAAAACTGTTTGCATGTATTACAATATAGTTAGACACGAGAGCATAAACTCTTTTGTGTTATAAAAAAAAACCTAGGATTTCCGGAAATTAGATTTAGTGGTTAAATGCCT
>BMAT01001073.1:133405-144652 GCA_019649035.1 Elysia marginata | reverse complement strand
TCTCTCTCTCTCTCTCTTTCTCTCTGTGCCTCTGTCTACCTGTCTCTCTTTCTATGTGTCCAACTATTTTTTAAACTTTCTTCAGGTCTCTCACTCTCTCTCTCCTTTAATTTTTAAAATTTAGACAGAACATGAACTATTCCTGATTCGCTTCAGGTCAACACTCAAATCAGGTGAGCATATTTCTTATAACCAACAACAACAGAGGCTTCAACAACAAAATGTCTTGACAAAGGACTTCGTGTACGTCCAATTTCCGCTTGGAGTGTGCCAAATGACACCCTTCTTTGCAAATACATCTTGAGTACGGTGAATTAGTCTGATGTCGCAATTATCACCTACAAAGGATTCGTAGATTTCAAAAAGACATTTTTCCTAAGCTTCCAAGCGTTAAAAATTGAATTAAAAATAATTGATATTTGAAGGGTAGAATACCGGTAACAAAATGTTTTTTTAAAACAAAGTATTATGATTAATTCTATTATAACTACTAAAATAATGATCATAATAATTATTATTATTGTTGTTATTATTATTACTATTATCATTATTATTATTATCATCATCATTGTTATTAATGTTAATATTGTTATTATTTCTACTACGTGGCAATTTATCCATAAAAGAATTTGCGACTTCCGACTCATTCGCCCGGGACGCGAGACTTATGTAATTACGTTTGCCCCCAAACGCCTTCTTTTCTATTCTTTCCCAGCAACCTCTTGAGACCAGCGGGTGTTCAGCTCCGTCCAGCAACCTTCACCTTGAGACTATACATGGCTGAAGATATTCCAAGAAGTAAGAACTAAAGAAAGTTGGATTCAAATAATTACTCTTAGACACGTCTAACGTTTTTCTATAATTATAAAAGTTTAGATTTTGTTGAAACTCTAGTTGTGGCCCTGCGGAATTATGTACTTTCAGTAAAAGAAATTAAATCATTAAAAAGTGGGGCCAATAGAAGCTATGCACGTGACCAACATTGCTTCCTATAATAGTTATATCTCACGAGATAATAATAGTTGTACTGAGTGCACACCGTTTGCAGGAATTACCTAGAAAAATTCCCTCATCAGAAGCGCTTCACTGAGAGTATAGTCTATACAGGGCCAGTGCCATCTTCTTGATTGAAGAATGCATGTAAAAATGCCATGTAATTTTATTTTAGCTCTAACCATATGCAGATAAAACTGCGAAGATAAGCTCTTAAAATGTAACACCCAAGGGAATCTCAAGACAACCAAATTACCTCAAACTCACTTGCCATGTAGATCTGAAACCTAGATGTTATTTAACCTAGTTTAGACCTTTAAAGTCTTATTTAGTTTAGGCCTCTAAAGTCTTATTTAGTTTAGGCCTTTAAAGTCTTATTTTTATAAGGGCAATCATAACGCAAGACACACCAACCCTCTGCACAAGATTTTAGATTTAAAGAAATTTGAATACTACCCTCTCTGATATAATGCTTTCTTATTTAATTCTGTTTCAGAAAAGCTGTTAAATTTAGAGCAAATACCCACTTATTGTTACCTACCGTTATTTATTACTATTTTATTCATTTGGGGTGGGGGGAGGAGGAGACATTTGAGTCGTAACAAAAATAATATCTGATTAGTAATAAACATTATAGAATATGGAATTCAACTGTAGTTCTCATTTACACGGTCCTTTGATGCAAAGGTGGTCCTTAAATGACTTTGTTAATAAGGCATCGCATCAACAAAGTTTTTTTTTCAATTTCAATTCCGATATTTTAATACATTGGAACTTTCAGGTTTGCTTTTTAAAGACAAATGAAAATGTAACTTTCTCATCAAAGATAGATAAATACATATCAGTGTGTTATAGTCCTAGTTTAAACTTCTTCAGTGGACTCGGCGTTCCTCGAGGGAGTGAAGAAGGTATTTCGTATAGGTGAGGAGCAGAAAGAGTTGGTGGATCCTTATGTCATCTTCGGCTTCGCTGGCAAGGAGGTAACCAACCAAGACTAATTAGATCTGTCTAAAGTCAAGCCTTTATGCTTTTAAACGTCAATGTGTAGTTTTGAATGCTTGCGTGCCTCACTAAGTTTCTTTGTCGTAAGTAAGACTCTTCTTTACATTCTATTGAGCTCTCCGCACTATCTGTTTCAATCCATTTGTCTCCTTCTCTGATACTATCTACAGACTGTCTGTAGATATCTATCCACCGCTCCTTTTCTCTGTCTCTGTCTGTCTAACTGTCTGTGCCTGTCTGTCTGTCTGTCTTTTCTCTCTTTCCCTCTTTATTTCAATACATTCTCCCTCATTTTTAGGTTTTCTTCCTCTCGTTCATTTTCTATTCCCTCTTGGTAGTATCCTCTGCAGCGGCTGAGCTTAGCCCCTGGCGCCTTGCGTAGTTTTTAGTTTATCCTTTACTTATTTCCTGTCTAACATTTTCGTACTTTTCTTAATTTCCTTTTGAGTTGATACATGTGATAAGACTTTGTCCGAGCCCAATTACAATTAAACGACAATGACTAAGTCACAACATTTGTTCATCTAAAATCATACATATATAGAAAATTAACAAAAGCGTTCAAAGATACTCCTACCTGTTGAGGTGGTGTGATTGCAAAAAAAACAACAACTAAACAACCAGACAAGGAAAAAAAGGGGGAAACATTATAACTAAACCGTACGCAAAATCAACAACTTCGTCTCTAATATCTATCCTCTGACACCAGGTGAAGTCAAAGATTATGTACGCCAACGACCACCCTGACTTCTACCAAGACATGAGATTGGGACTACAGGTTAGTAACTTTAAACTACTTACATCTTCTAAAGCTACAGCAGATGAGCATCTTAAAGTTACCAAAACTAACATTTTGCGGCCGGCAAGATCCCTAAATTGGCAGGCTGGAGGTCATAGTCCTGTCAAAACATAATATATAATTATGCTATGTTATGTATGTTTAGTACTAATAAGGTAGCTATATCTCTTAGAATTCGACACAAGTAAAGGTGGCGCGTAAAGCAATGGAAAACTTGTTTACCATGCAATGAGCAATGGATAATAAAGTCTCAGCTCCATGGGCTTCGATTCTCGTTTTGCGTATTGGACTAACTAGAACCTCACTTTTTTACTGAGCTTAAAATTTTTGGCCCCGCGGTGACGCTGGATAGTCCCATATGGACTGGGAATGGGAAAGTGCTACCTCGCGACTGTCTGGAGCGGAGGATTTAGTGATGTTCTAAAAATTTAACTCACAGCATGCTTGCCTTTCTAAATTGTTAGGCTATTTCAGTATGTCTAATCATACACATGATGTAAGAAGTAAATTTTATTGTTTTGTTGTTGTTTTTTTATTTTTATTTTTTTAACCAATTTTTTGTGTAGAATGAACTAACAAAAGAAGTTATCTAATGATCTAATCAAAGCGTGTCACATGAAAAATAGAAAGCACAGGGGGAAAAAAGAACCTCAATTTTTACGACCACTCGAACTCTTCTAAAAACCGACGCAATGGAGATGTGAGTTACGTTTTTTATAGTAAAATAAAGATGACTATCACCCAACTTGAATGTATATTGACAAAAAGAGACAAAATGAGAAACATAGAAACGTTTCGCTTGCAATGGCTTCGTCAGTCACAGACATACTGAAGTAAAAAGAAAAATACAGAAACATATAAACATGAGAGAACCAAATAACGTCAGTTACAGGCCGGGGAAATACGGTGGGGAAAACAAAGAGCATATAAGGGAATGCAAAGAATCAATCACCCGTGCATCCATTGGATCCTTGCTTTTATATGGATGTACCCCAGGAGTTTAGCATTTGCTTTCATTCTTATTACGTCTTTTATGTGTTACTCCTTTATGTGGACACACGGATGTTTTTTGGGGGAAAGTGCTATTTAATGAGATGCTAGTCTTGATGAATAAAACAGCAGCAGCACAGACGTTATGTTGAAATATCCACATTCGATCAAGTATACTGTATGTGCCCAAAACCTTTATTGTGAGTGTTGAAAGCAAAAATCTTCACAATAGTATTTACTCAATTGTCATGCATCTACCACAGCCACGATGAATCTGGATATGAAAATCCCTAGTCAATTCTAAGTAAAATCTGAAGATCATGAAAAGCTTTATCGTCATATTCCTAAGTTGTTTATATTTTTTTTCTAAAAGATTTTAGAACTCTTTATATTTATAAAAAAATTGCTACGGAAGAATTTAAATGAAGGTTGATGCTGTTCTGCAACAATCTTTGGTTGCATCTTGTTTATAATAGAGAGCTCAAATAAGTTCCATTCATATAGTTATCGAGGTGGTCGAAGGAAAGAGGCATGCAAAGAAAAAACAAAACTTCCATAATTATATTTCAGCTAATAAAGAATTAGGAGTTTCTACACTGTAGTCATTCCATGGTATAAAATAATAACTTTTTCTTATTTTGTGTTGACATCCAAAAGAGAATGTTTACTAGTGATTAGAATAACAATTAATGATAACTTTCATTATTAAAGTCGTCCATGGAGGAGGTCATTGTAACCGTGAACTAGCTAAGTAAGCTTTAGACGATAAAACTGCTGCACCAGAACAACTAGAAAAAAATCAATTGCAAATCATTAGCAATCCGAGCAAAAGAAAAATATGATATAACCTTTTGTTAATTAATTCAGTCAATGTGATTAGCTTCCAAAGTGGATGACATTTTTACTTTTGTAACTTGTTGTTACATATTAAAAAGACGCAATATGGTTTTCTGTACGGATTGTTTTCTTATTTTTTATCTAGGACTTCAAGTGCATTTCAAAGTGTCGCGTGGTCTACATTGTTTTTTTCAATTTGTTTATATGTGAATTTTATCTTTATTTTGCAGTTTCCTTCAATGTGTGAAAGGATAAAGTTACAAATCCGGGACTGGTAAGTATAATAAAAAAACATCAGCTCTCCGATAACTTTTGAAAACACTGTTTGCAAAATAGTACACACAATAACGCAAAAAACCAACAAAGTAAAACAAAAACTAAAACAAAAAAAAACAACGACAAAACAATGTTCCTTAACAACACCACTTCTACGATAACGATAACGACCCTAAAACAATAACACAAAAAGAACGATGCACAAGCACAGTAACGACAAAGCCGTCATACACTGGGCACCTTTAATGCAGCGGATCTTCAGCTGTCAGTAGTTTTAAGCCCAACTTAATGTTCTATTGTTTAAATGTCAACATCTACTCTAGACACAGCAGCAACATTCCCGGAAAATATATTTTAAAGACTTTAATAACTACACCAATAGTAGCTGCAATAAATACATCGTGCCAATGACAACAATATTACAGAGTTCAATAGCTACAACAACAGACAATAACTGCAACAATTTCCTCATGCAACAGTTTCATAACGGACAGCACCAGAGACTAATATTATTTGAATAACATGATCAAAACGAACCAGATACAACGTGCTATGTCATGATTTCTTATTTTTTTAATGTTGTTAATATAAAATCTTTACAACATTCAAAACTTTTAACACAGTCAGAAGAGTGCTAAATTATTTTTTTTTAATTTCAAGTCAATCAGAAGTTCTAGTTTCAATGTTGAGAGGCATAAACCACAAACTAAATTCATATATTGGTGATAAGCCTCAAGTTGATTCATATAATATTTTTCAATTTGATTTTTCAGAACTTGTGCATGATTGTCTTGGTTAATTTTTATTTACTAAGAAATTTGCGATAATTGCTTTTAAAAAAAATTTAGTTGCTTATCCAAATCATGAATTTTCTCAAGTCGTTTTTTATATTATCTTTTGAACTTTAAAAAATTCTTCACTGTTTTAGTCAATGTTGTAACCTGTATTTGTGATATACAGAACATCGGTCCAATTTAGTGATGAGACACTAGTGGGAGAAAGCAGACCTGATATAGACCTGACATAAACTCAATATTAATAAAATACAGCAGACCTTTGAATGCTAAAATCACGTCTATAATATTATTGTTCTAGGCCATATAAAAAAATTGTTAAGGTGGTTACCACCCACTCACCACAGTTTTATCCCTGCTAAACGTACACATTATTATCCTCCAAAGACAAATAAATAGACAAACAAGTCTTGCCAATCATGAACATTTGGTTTGGATATTTCATTTTTGTCAGAGTCCACAAGCGCCCTCAGTGCGATCCCTGTATCTTCTCTCTTAAGGGTAGAACCACACCGGCGTCGGGGCCGACAGTCAGACCATGACATCCACTCATTGTGGAGTACTTTTAGCAGGGTACTGAGGCCACCTTGGTCTAACTACGAATGAAAGATATGCGTTGCTCTAGTGCACGCCAACCTCCCCCGCCCCCTTTCCCGGAAAAACCACACACAGATACAAAAGATCTGTCACGTCTAGTCCATCCGTCTTGCTCGACCCCGGTGTGGTTCTACCCTAAATCCTCAAAATAATGTCTTAGATTTGGTGTCACCACTGATGACAATGTTGTATCTACTCGTATTATATAGGGACCGGCTGAACAAAGACGATACAATCTGCACCGGGTTTATCCCCGTGTCCACCATCTCCTCTTACCAAGAAGAGGGTTTGTTTATTTGCACCTCACAAGCTGAAGAGCTCATGCTACTCCTCTTTAATTTTTGTTGTATTCACTTCATCCCCATAGCTTTTCGTTCAAACTCCGTAGCCTTACATTACCTTCCCATGTTCTCTGCCGTGCACAAGATTCTGAAAAAATGCTTTCAAATGTTTCTAAAACTCTCTCTCTCTCCATTTTGTTTAGTTTTTGGGAAGTTGGGATATCTCTTTTGTGAACTGAGAAAAAAATGGTTCTCGTTCAAATAACACCCTTCTTCTTTCTTTCACGGCTAAATCCGACTGAATCTACCAGTTACAGAACTAACATTTGTAAAAAAAATAATGCTGTACTTATCTGTTTACAAAAGGCTTATGAACTGTCAAGAGAACCACTAACGAAAAACCCATCATGTACGAGTATATAATTTTATCTGCGTACATCTCTGAAACTAACCCTAACAGCATGCCCACAGCAACAAACACTCAGTTGCCTTGCCATGCTATGCAAGCTTCAAAACTAATTTCTCTGTAAAATAAAACCGAATAAAGTCAATCTGGTGACGTCGTTCACGGCTTCTCTTCGCACCACAGCTACCACTATAGATATTCATCAATACACTGTTTAAGGCACTACAAACTTTCAAACATTTCAAAGGTAAATGAACTTTTTTCCTTTGTTTATTTCGCATCATCGGAATCCGGTTGTACATTTCTATCACTTTTTATCTTTATATATCATTATTCTTTTTTTTTTTTTTGCACCTTGTAGAAACTTGTGATTCGAAACAAAAATATTTTATGAGTGATGTTAGTTCTTGCGCATACCTCAATTCAGCCCACCACCGGCTATAAAAACTTAGTACTGTCTTGTAATTTTTAATGACCCCCCAGAAACGAAAAATGATAACGTCAGAAGTTGTAAAACAAAAAAAAAAATATTCTACTGCCCCCTCTTCTTCTCGCTTTACTCTCTTTCCCCCCCTCTTTCTCTCCATATACATCTCGTTCTCTCGTTTCTGTCTGTCTGTCTCTCTCTCTAGTAACGGCAGTCTCTGTCAATGGCAGGTTGGAAGCATCTACAGGCAACATTGACAACCCTGATGGTATACATGGAGAACACACTAATATTTCGTCTCTCCCATAGGTTTTGCCACTTAGCACTCTAGGACCTCTGGACTACAATTATTTGTTATTGGTATAGGAAATTGGTAGAATTTTATAACATCCAAAATTGAAAACAGCAGATACAGTTTTTTATAGTATATTCCGACAGTTAGGACTAATTCGACACTAAAAACAAATAATTTTAATATACACAAACATGATGCTCTGTGATTGCCTTGTACAGAAATTATCTGTATGTTGAGCTATAAATTCATTTTTCCCAGCCGTTATTGTTGGAGCAATGTTGGAGTAACGCATTTGCTAACTGAAGCGCTCACATTTTGCAATGGCTTTACGACTAAACTAGAAAAGACAGACCTGTAGATGGAGCGCCTGAATGACTATTGCCCTGGTGTATTGATTAGATCATAGGGTCATATGGTATTCGATGGGTCCAAATCTCCTGGATTTACATATAACTAATTTTTTAAAGTCCAAATCTCCTGGATTTACATATAACTAATTTTTTAAAAATATTAAGTAACATGAAAATGCCGAAGAATTTTAAAATTTGAAGTGATAAGCTTCGAGGCAAAAAAAAAACAAACAAAAAAAAAACCAATGCAAAGCCAGATTGATGCACGAACTAAGTGATTTGGTAACAGAATTACCTCAACAGCCAACCAAAAGGTACGAACAGTGCAAAGACTATGATAAATCCAAACGGTTTGGCTCATCGATTAAAACATCAAAGCCCCATAGAAATACATGCAACTGGGTCTGCTTGCTGTTGCTCCTCTCCACCCCCTCCCCCCCCAACGACCATCATGATGGGTCGCAGTAGCTTAACCCCTGGAAAACATGACGGCGGCACGTCGAATCTTTTTTTTTGCATCCATTATTTTTGTTGTGTTTTGTTGACTTTTTAAAATGTTTTTTTTCAGGTCTTTATGCTTTGTGTTTCTCTTTTGTTTGGTTTTAGTTTGAATTAAGTAAACTAGAACGTTGTGCAGATTAACATAAGCTGTGCATTTATCCCCCACGACACACCACACGACCTGCTCCTCTGCGCATCTCATAGGGATCGTATGAACGCTGATGACATAGTCGGCACCACATTCCTTCAGATGAGCCAAGTTTCCTCAAGCGGAGACCAGGGTGAACAAGCTATAAGCTTTAAAGTTTAAGACACGTGACTTCTTTTCATAGATTTGCGGTTTCTTTTAAAGTATTGTCTACAGATATAATAGACCCCTTATACTCGTAATAATTGTCAATTTTATCAAGTATCCCAATTTTTCATTGGTATTAAGTTTAGCGCACTATATTTTCAGGGTAGACTTTTTGCACTCATACCTTTGCTTGTTTTTTCTTTCATTACTCTAGATATGAAGCCTTCAAAACTTTAAAATGTATAACTGTAGCTGCGTGAAATAGACTGGCATCAGTCAAGAAACAAAATATTGTTCTTTTTTATTGATACTATTTTGTATTTTTTCGCGATTTGATCGGGCCATTTTCCTAGATTTTGTCTTCAACTCTAGATCTCTTATGACTAAACCTAGATGTTTAGTAGACTTACAACATTGTTTTCTGAAGCTTCCTTCAATAGCTCTATAAAACTCGACCGAATATACCTTTGTCTAGTTTTCAGTAGCTGTACTATGAAAGTATATAAAGCGATTAACGTTGATTGTGTCTAGCTTCTTCTATGAGTGTCTGTTTTTCTAGCTCTTGGGTATATTAAATTTGGTAGGTATTAGGCTTGCTGCTTTCAACTTTACCTTTTCTTCCCATTGGGACTGAATTCTACAATAATAACTCTAGAATCAAGTTTTCACTCCCAGTGAGACGTGAGATTCTAGATGTAATGTTTGATTTGCATACCAAATGAGTTTGTAGCTACTTGTAGTACGTAATTTACGTAGAGAGAGTGATGCTGATAGTAAAAATCGGGCTTCGGACCTCTAATGTCACGCTACATTCACTAGTGTCTCTCTGTTCGAAGAGGTCAAATTTGCACACTTCTATCAATCAATTTGGAAAATGGTAGGCGGAAGAAGACAAATAAACAAAACAGTTTCGTCCGCTTCGTGTCTTGAATTCTGTTGAGTTTAGGGAGTCTGAAAGTTTAACTTATAGCTAGAAATGAATTAAGATAATCTACATTTAAAGCTAGATATAGAAGATTATTTTGATTTAGAGTATTATAAAGCCCAGATCTAGCTTATGTTTTTGGCCGCCATTTTTTCCATTTTAGATTTACGTGTCAAGTTTTCTTCCGTTCCAATGTAAGGCCTAAGCTTTGCGAGTCAAAGGAAGTAATTCATGAAGGTCACCGTTTTTACTAATAGAACCTAAACGTTTTAATGCCTGGCAACATGACGTCATACTTCCGAGTTAAACCCTAGAACATCTTTTAAAATGAAATTTAGCTGAGCTGAATGATCGGTCCTACACAAACAATGTTCTTAATACATACACTTTGTATCGGATGAAAGTTAGACGTTCTCACGTATAGTAAATTAGTTGTAAATTAGTTGTTTCGACAGAACCATGAGACGAAAGCGTAATAAAAGAGACGTTACTGGAATGGAGCCCTTAGAAAGTGTACATTCTTGTTGCTTTCTAGTTATTTGTACATTATCAATTCTTTCTTGAGATTTTGTAGAGACCCTTATTTTATCCATTTTAGTTTGGTCACTACAAACCCAATAATTATAGATGAAGTTTTGTCCCTTTTGACCAGCATAATTATGAAAATTCTGATTATCAGTTTGTACTTAAACAAAACAATTAGTTATTTATTACACGCGCCTTTCATCGTTTATATGGAAAAAAAAAGTTTTGTGCAGAAACAATATTTTACGTCAGTTATTTCTTTCTTTACATCTATTTTATTCGGTGGCCTTTTGTGCCAGGAAAAATGGGCAAATTATTCTTTGAACATACCAGTGTGGCAAGACAGCATTTACTATTGTACAGCTTTTTAGCTTTTTCTATTCAAAGTGTGTAAAGCTTTCCTAAACATAAGTAGAAACCTAACCACAATTCTTCTTTTACCCACAACATGTTTTATAATATATATTCAATGCCCATGCGTATTTTTTTCTTATAAGTTTAAGAATTTTTTTCAACCCAATTCGTCATGACTTTAAATGCTTGATTATAACATGGAAAGTATTAAACTGGGTGTTTTAGAGCAGTTTCTAGGAGTTTCACTTGAGTGATTGTTAAGACTGTATATTGTCTCATAATTGTTACTCTTTTTGCCTTTAGGAAACAATCATATTTAACCAAATCTCATAGAAAATGGCACTATAAGCATAGTTGTCTAAAAAGATATCCGTAGCTTTGACAGAGTTCCATATTTAAAAATATAAATATTCCTAACTGTTTATTATGCGCATATCATAAACCAACATTCGATTTTTTTTGTTTTTATAGAAACTCCCTGCGAAAATAAAACAATAAAAAAGGATAAAAAAAGCGTTTTTTATGAAAAAGAAGAATGTGAGCTCCTTTCAATTTAGAAGAAACATATCGTTAGCTTAACTTCAATCAATCAGAGACGTG
>BMAT01001073.1:98673-112048 GCA_019649035.1 Elysia marginata | reverse complement strand
CAGGGTGTGGACATTTTGCGACCCCCCTCCCCCCTCGCTGTCCACATGGTTTTTAGGCAAAACGCGACAACACGGATTTTAGCATATTATTAAAGTTTCTTTTAAGATTTAAAAAAAAAATTTCCGCACTTCAAAACTTGAATTTGGTCAGTTAAATGCCCATGGGCGCAGGCTTCTTCAGAAGATCATTGCTTCCTTTTTCTCCCAAACAGAGAATTATAAAATGCAGGGGGCTGCTATACTTGGTCCATAATTTGCAAATGGATATGGCCTATTTTGCGCTCTAATCCTTCTTTCGAAATATTTTAGGAAATCTTCACAGCAACAATAATCTTATAATGATAGATACTAATTCAAATTCTGTATGCTTCGTGGTGCCTAGCAAAACAGACCACCCCTCCTTTCTCCATATACTATTACTTTCTTTTTTCTGTTGACGAAATCTCCTTTTATCGGGTTTTAGAGATAGCTGTAACCCTGACTTGATAAGGGGTATTATCGGTGGACAAACTGCAGTTTAGATAAGTGGAAAGTTAATGAAAGTATTGTTTCACCAATGCTGTGGAAACTATCTTGCAATACAATTGTGCTCAGAAATGTACGGCTTTTTTGCTTTAGTTGCTAGATAGTAAAGAAACTTTGTTAACATGAAATCCATCGCAAATTCATTGTAAGTTGCTGAATTTGCCATTCCTGCAGATGCTTTTCATTTTGGTCGTAGAATCCTCTCAATTGCTTCTAAAAGACTGCTGCTCTGGATAATTTTGCTCTCAATCATTTAAAACATGACAAAATTCTATTGTAATCATAATTGGCTGTAAATTCTCTATATAATTTATGAGGATAGACTTCTTTATAAAGAAACTTTTTTGAGCTCCCAGACTTTAAATAATTGATTAAGTAGGGCCTACTTTTAAAAAAAAAAGGGTAAAAAAAAAGCTTTTTCCAAACTTAAGGTTCCTAAAAATTTTACAGAAGCAACTTCTTCCTTGATTCTGAAATGTAACGTAAATTTCGCTCCCATTAAAGATTTATAAAAAGTTTATCGTTTATAGACCAGTATGTGAAATAGAGAAAAGCATGGCCTTTGTATGTTTCTCCTATATATATATATATACAATTCGTGTAACTTATAACGGTGTTTTCAAGTGTTGTACTTGGTACTAACAAAGATTCACCCTTTCTGGTTCACACCTCAAGTGCCCGCCGACAGCACCGGATAAGCCATTGGTAGGAATCTAAACTCCTTATCACTTGGCGAATGACCTTTCTTTTCCGACTGTTTTTAATCTTTGTTTCTCTACCTCCATTTTTTCTTTTTTTTATCACAAACACTTTACAATATTTTCATTTCTATGGTCTTCACAAGATGTTGGTTTGAAGTTACTTTTCATACCAAATTTTTAAAAGTTTTGTTGTCTTGTTGCATGCCTCTCTCTCTCTCTCTCTCTCTCTCTCTCTCTCTCTCTCCCTCTCTCTCCCTCTCCCCTTCTGTTGTCCTTCTTTCCATATGCCCCCTTTCTTTCCTCCTTTCTTTCTCCCCTTTCTCTCTCCCTCTTTTCCACAAGTCTTTGTGAATGTTTTTATGTTTGAGTTATGCAAAAGCTTCAATTTTTCTTCTGCACTATTAATTGCAAAACGTCTATTGATTATTATTATTATAATGGTTTTGTTTTATTTCAACGGTCAAATGAAAAAAGAAGGCATTTTGCCACTTTGTTACTTTTCCAAAATATAGTTCAATTTAGTTCAATTTAACTTTCTTCTCACCCCCTTTATCTTCCTCCATCTCTCACCCTCTCTCTGTGTGACTGTCTGTCTTTCTTTTTCTTTGTCCCTGTCCTCCTGTTCATCTGTTACGATTGGGTAAATGTCTGGTCTGTTATGTATCTGCAGTGCATGCATGTTTCATTCGTCTTGCACATTCCGTAGGTCACAGAGGTCTGCAGAATTTAGTATTATTTATGGCATGATATTTATAAGATAATACGTAATGCTATTATAGTTTGTTCTTTTCTAACAAAGTATAAAGATAAACAAACTCTCTCTTACTTCTAACTTGTTGGAGTTTTTTTCCTCTTTTTACTCTTATTTTGTTACTGACCTTTCGTTTTAAACAGAATCATGACACCTGTGAAAAAGTAATGATAGAGATCTTAGCTACGAAGTTGCTAAACTGAAAACAAACATTTATTTACATCACTACCACAGTGACTATTAAGGCAGTTTTCTATTACCTTTCAGATTATAGTTCTAAAAAAATTACCAAGTTTGTCAGGCTCTTTTTCCTGAAAAAGAAAAGTACAAAAGCCAAAGTTAAATAAAACATAACTGGTAGTGAAAGTCAATTCACTTAAGTGATGTTAGTTGAAAAGTTATCAGTGACCAAACAATGCTAATTTTGAGTCTGAGAGAATCTGTTAAAGAAACACACGGTCGTTTTTGTTTTTGTTTTTCAATTTGCCCTACGGTCATTTTCATTAATCTTAAAAAGATTGAACAGCGGTGATAATATTTGTAATGCTTTATTTTCTTTTCATTTCGTTAAAATCTTGCATGCACTGCATCGTTTCCGTGCATCTATATTCAACTACAGATATTTTAAAGATAAAACTATCTTGCTAAACAGCTCAATTGTCTGTAAATTTCTATTTGCATTGATTTGTAAATTTGCATTGATTATCTTGTAAAATAAAATTGCAAAAAAAAGAAACACGCATGCAATACGATTACCTTTTCACGTGAAACGTGAAAAACAAATAGAAGAAACTATCATTAAGTTAGCAGGTTTAAACTAAATGCCTAGACGACCCATCAAAGATGAGTTAATCTATTTTATACCAACTACCTGATAGAATTAAATAAAGTCAATGTACAGAGATAATTCATGTAAAAAAATCACCATAGCTCCAAAAACTGTGCACGATCATTAATCTAGATTAATAATCATGCAAAGCTGTTGCAAAGCAGGAATGTAAAACGAAGAAATTGAGTATTGAAAGTGTTTTGCAATCAAGGGTTTAAAAAAGACACAGGCCACTACATCATTTCATGAGATTTTTAAAAATCGCCCTCTGCTCAAATGAGAGCAAGGTTGTAATTTTTATTGAAATTTCATTGATTATCGACGTATTTATTTTTTTTAATGAATCCTAGCAATTTCACTTGTAATTGAATTGCTCTCAAATAACAAACAAATTCAAACAACAACAACAAAAAAAAAAGAAATCTTCCTCGCAGTGTACTGCTTGATTCATAAGCTTCTAACTTTTCTTAATCACTTCAGCTCCAAGGGAAAGACATGCCGTTCTTACCTCCAAAGCGCGGAGATCTCTACATTGTGCCCAATGGCATCAGGCCAGTTCTGCAACGCACAGGCATCGAGGTGAGGTTATGACATTGTGGAAACATTACGACACTAAGATATCGTAAGGGTGAATACCTGGAAATATTCAGAGACTTAGATATCGTAATGGTGAAAGTCTGGAAATATTCCGAGACTATCATATCGTAAGGCTTAATATCTTGCATTTATGTTTATTTCAAATCCTTTATTGACTATTTTTAACGAATAAGTTTTTAAAGAAACGAATTGTCTCACAAAAAGTCTTTCTATATTTTGATGATGCTAGATTCTTTATCATCCTTGTCATCAAGCGTGTGGTGATAACTTGTAAAATGTTTTACTTTATGGGCTTGAAAAACTATATAGATGTCCTTGCACAAATATCGCTATTCGCAGTATATAGCCAGTTTTCTTGCCCACTGTTTCGGGTATTTCCCATGAAGTTCTCTACTGGGACATGCGTAACATACACCGCTATCGCATTACAAAGCAAGTTTTCTCACTGACTTTTTTGGGGGTATTTCCCGTCATTTTCTCTGCTAGGGCATACGTAACATGAATCATTATTCGCAATACATATCAAGTTTATCTCACTGAATGTTTGGGGTATTTCCCATCAGGTTCTCTGCTGGGGCGTGCGCAACATGAAGCGCTATCAGCTGGCGGCGGTGACCTCTCCCAGCGTGAGGTTAGAATGCGGCGGTAACGTTCTCGACTCGCAGGTTATCAAGGACACGAGGAGGAATCCAAATTTCCCCCAGAATTTGTTGTTTTTTGATGTGGTGAGTTATCTCAGCGTGCGAATATAATCAAATATTGATACTTGCAGGAAGATTCTTGAGCTCAATATTGAGTAGCCCCCCCCCCAAAAAAAAAAAAAAAATACTCGAGCAAATATCTGTTTTATAGTTTCCTTTGTCGTTGTAATTTATGACATTATTCTTTAAAATTATCTTTTCATTAATGCGATATTTGTTGAATATGTATAAGAAATGCATGTAGTTTTATGGCACTTTTAACTTGTGTAGAGAACAGATAATAGGAGAAATCTAGAAAAAAAAAGGTACCGAATCATATGCATTATTATGCACATTTTAATATGACCGCTTTTTATCCCCAGATGCTGCCGAAAGAAGAGCTATACATGCCACCAATGAACATCCGGGTCAAAGATCACCGCCAGTTTGGCCGGAAACCTACGGTGGGCGTTCATATCCTCAAGTCTCTGGAAAAGTTCCGCATTGAGGCGCCCAGCGAAATGAGTGCAACACTAGGTAACGTTTACGATGAGGAACATATTTCGACAGAAATTATTGAATAAATGATCATTATCATTTCTATTACTACTTATTTAATTATTGAATAAATGATCATTATCATTTCTATTACTACTACTTCTACTACTACTACTACTACTACCACTACTACTAGTACTACTACTACTACTACTACTACTACTACTACTACTACTACTACTACTACTACTACTACTACTACTACTACTACTACTACTACTACTACTACTACTACTACAGTTACTGCCATCAAATCTTTGGGTCACTACAACGTATGTACTTTGGATAAATCTTAAACTTAGTAAGCATAATGGCGAAATATCTTTCGTCAAATAATCAATAAATCAAAAGCTTGGTAAGGTATATATTCCAGCTCTAAGAGTACAAACGAAACAAAATATTTATTGGCCTTAACGCCTTCGTCAGGCCAAAAACATAAAGGATGAGGCAGTTTCATAAATGGGTAGACGACCTAAAATAAAAGAAAAGCGGTAATAGAAATAATATTAGCAATAAAGACAACAATTATACGTTGATAATAGTACAGAAAAACATTAAAAAAAATTTTAGAAAGATAGCTGTATCTATAAAAAGGAATGCCAGAAAAATAAAAAAAGTAGAAATAAACGAATAAAAAAAGAAAAAAGAAAAAGATGATTGGGAAACGGGGGCCTGTGGTAACTCCAAAATTGTTGTCAGATTTACATAGTGAATAAAGTAATGTCGTCAAAAATGGTAAAATAAAAAAGTCTAATAAAAATGATAATTAGTTAAGTTTGGATGTCAAAAGAATTGCAAACGAATCAAGATGACAAGCATAGTATAGAAATGGCGCAAAATGATGCCCTACAATACAACTCATAGAAAAAACAATGTTTTTTTTACGCATGGCCTTGTTGGTCAAATAATGAACTAGTTTTCTGGACTTCATTGAGAGTTCAAAATAATATTGGGTATGCATATCTAAAATTTCGGGTTCCATTCTTTTCCCCAACCAGTTTCTACGACCTGGTTAAAAGTTACCTATGGGAAATTTAAAATCATGCTCAAAACTGCAATGCTGCCACTGGTCCTTCCTTCATCTCCAAACATTATTATACTCATATGACGTTTTATATAAAGCAGATGAGGTAAACAGTTCGGGGACAAAATAAAATGCTCGGCCAGACCAATTTCGAACTGTAAAAAGTGTAGGGTGTACAAGAACACGTTGTGATGATTAATGCTCCGTTCTTTTTTGTTAAAGACTAGGCCTACTGTCTATTTTTTTTTAATGCTATAACGTCAGTTGTTTTAGAAGGCTAGTTCAAACCTTTGCATAGTAAAGAGATAACGCACCATCAAGATCTAACCACATTGGCTGACACTCTCATACTCCTACAACGAAGGAGCATAAGAAAATTTGATCATTCGCCAGCAATGCCCGTCGCTGCCTGTGATCACGGTGTGATCACATGATCAGCCGTCAACGTCGACTGAGGCCGTTGCATAACACGAACGTTCGCCGCGAACTGGGAAACAGTTTGGCGCGAGCGTTCTTGTTCCAAGGCAACGACTAGTTTTCGGCGAACTTTTTTTTAAAATGGCGACCACCTGCCGTTCCTGGCAAAAGAGTCAAATCAATGAAAGACTTTCTATATCCGAAAACTTGTTCACTAAGTTGCGTTTGAATCATAATTTTATTAATAGTCAAGATCAGCGAAATATCCCTTTAGCGCATATACTCAAGTTTATCTGGATGACTACTTTCAATTTTGACTGATTTCAACAGAAAATAGAGCCATGAAAATTCAACCAATCATCGTTGTGAGTTCGCGGTGCACAACCTTGGGAAGCTGTTCGCGAATGTTCGCCAGCGGTTGCGGCGAACGGTGGCAAGCTGGCCGTTGCATAGGGCGAACGGAAAACAGTTTGCGAGCGTTCTTGCTATGCAATGCGCCTCTGGTCAGTGGTCACGCGCATGCTATCAACAAAGGCGTGTCAAGTGTTGAATTTTGAAAATTCCAGTGAACAAGCAAAACTTGATTATTTATTTTTTTACCTCCAATCACCTTCTCAGTTAGCTTTGACAAGTTGTAGTTATTTTAGTATCGCTCGCTCTCTCATTCTTTAGGATTTAATGTTTAAAGATTTGAATCGATGGGTTACAACAAAATGGCGCCTCATTCAACACTCATCCAAACCGGTTCGTTTTTACAGCAGTGCTATAATGCATGCGATGTTGTACAGATATATTGGACTGTTGGATGTGGCATCATAAATCGGTTGCATTCTATGTAGGCAACGGAAAGAAAATTAGAGCAAAATAATACAAGGGTTGGATCCTATTTTTCGAGTGTTACCGTGGCAGCCATGTGTTTACAGCTTAAAAGATAGGCGTGCATCAAACATGGCCATCAGTATTGACAACGTTGACTGTGATGACGTGCAAACATACCAAAAGAAAGCTCAAAATATATTAAAGAAATGCCCTTTATCACTGTCAATCTCTTTTTCACATGCACAAAGATTCCCTTGGAACCGTCAATTATCCTTGTACTATGTTCACTTTACTTTTCCTTCAAGCAATCATATTGATAAGAGAATTTACTTTCAGGTCACATGACCCAAGAAGAGATTTATAAATGTTGATCAAAGTAAACCAATGAGAATTTTTTATAAAGCATCTAACCCACTAAAATACTCCTAGCGCATTGCACGGAATCACTGACATGCCATTACCAACCGAATTACCTTTTAAGCTCACAGAAGGGCAGCAACTTAAGCTGCATCACTCTTGCAAAATGCTAACATCTTTCAATACCTTTGATCAGGTTATCCTGTATCGCCTAAACAAGGCGCGGAATTGAATACTTAGGAGCCTTTTCCCTAAGACTAAACACCAACCAGACAAGTCTCGAACCCCGGGCGTCCCGACTATACTGCCGCGCGTATACCACCCGACCACAGCGACACGCAGGCGTACTGCTATTTAGTTGTCTAACAAGAGAAGCAAACCAGTTTTCGCTAGGTTATTTGTTTATCACGCCTGACAGAAAACGCAGGCTAGGTGACCCTTGCAGAAAAGAAAAAAACTATGACACACTCTTAACGTTACAGTCGTAGTTTTTATTTTGCGAAATTCACTAATATGATTATATCGAAATTACTTTCTTAGTAATGACCCCACAGAAAGTTTTGTTCCTGGAAGGTGAACAACACATTATGAGTCGCTGATTGTGCCAACGCCTTCGGTTAATTAACAAGCCGTAATTAGTTTCCCTGTCTTCCGCTTTTGTTCTCTTTTTCTTGGGAGTGAAGGGCGGGGGAAGGGGTGTTTTTCTAGCTCCCAGAGTGTAAAATAGTTCTAGTCCAAAGCAAAAAGTAGCTCGTAAACTGAGTAACCCTGGTGTTTCATTTACACGTATATCTCCTGCCAGATTGGATAAAAAATGGAAAGAGTAATTGTACAAACTAAAAAATTTTTACCTTAAAAGGTAATCTTAAAGCCTCGAACTTTATTACCAACTCCTCTCTCACTGTACATATGGGGTGTTGGAGGGGGGATTCAGTAGCTTCAATGAATAGAGTGGTCCGATGACATGACACGAAACCAGTCCAAATGAGTTGAATGTAGCGATTTTCACACAACCTGGGGGATGGGGGTTATTATAAAAAAAACTTGTAAATTAGGGAGCTAGATCTGTCTTGTTTAAGGCATGTATATCTACATTTTTATTAAATATTCTCGCACAGGATGCACGGGGGTGAGGCTCAGTCGCTGTAGGGGACGGAGTTATAGTGCGATGGTGTGATAATAAGAATAAACCTCATTAAAATGGCCTCGCGTCACAGGAAATTGAAATATGTTGAATATTGCAATGTTCACACCATGTGGCGTTTTATATTTTGGACAGTTTTTTTTCCTCTGAACTTCCAAGTCTTGAAAAACGCATGAAATCATTTAATATTTTGTTGAAATATTATAATATAAAAGGACAAATTTAAAAGATTTAGTCTGGTTCGCAGTGATACACAAATGGAAGTGATCAGGGTGCAAAGCAAGGATGCCTGGTAACGGAGAGACATAAACAACAATAGAATGGCAGCCGAGGAATCGAAGAAGGCTAAGAGACTGACAACCCTTCTGCGTTGAATGAACGCAGCCATTGTCTTATTCTGATTAAAGCTTTTTTTTATTTAAAATATAATGGAATTTTAGAAAAACATATAATGACTTCCAAAAAGCTGCCTGTTTTTCGAAATTGTTGATTTTTTATTTACTCAGACCATCATTATGAGATCCGAGTTTTGTTAAAATGAGTACAATTAAGTACTCTTCAATTTTCGCGAGGGGTTTACATTCCAACGTCAATGGGCCTTCACTACGTTAAGCCTAACCAACACTTTAAAACGTAAAACCCAACCCAACTGCGTCGGGAGAGAATGGTCGGTGTGTACCTGTATTGCAGATTCATCACGTCGAATAGGTGTCGGCAAAAAACGGTCGGTATTTGTAATCGAAGCACTCATATTGAAAGTAATCGCGCAGCAGAGCCGTACTCATGCAGTGAGTTGAAACCTTTCAAAACACATAACCAAAGAAAATCATTTAAAACATTACATAATACTCGGGCACTGACCTAGACGATCCGAATTCTAATCTATCCAGCCTAAAAATTAACAAAGATCTATTTCTTCCAATTTGAAACACAGGCAATCTGAACTTCAGACAGAAACAGAGAACTTAATACAATCACAATGATTGCAAACTACAGATCGGGAAAGTCAATCCGAGAATAAACTTTTCAATAAATTGCCTATAAAGAGCTGGCTGTCAATATGTTACGTAGGTGGATATTTTATTACTTGCAAGCCTTTTATGAAATAAATATTTTTACCTTGCACATTTTAAACGAGGTAAGCAGGGGGCAACAAGATTTAAATTTGAAATTTTATAAGCTTATATCCTAACCGAAGAGCTTTCGTTCCACAAACTTTTCCATATAGTCGATTCGATTTGGTTTACTGACAATCCTACAGTACACTAACATCGCAACACGATTGTTCCGGTCGTTTTACATCCCACTTTTTCCAGTCCATTGATGTTTCAGATAATGAGTATTACGTGCTCTGGTCGGTTTTTTTTGCCGTCCACTTACCCATTCTATCAAAGTTTTCTTTAAAATTTAGTTCTACTCACAAATGATTGCATTTTTTTTTATGATAAACCCAGCTTGAATCTTTTAAACAACCGAAGTATCATAGAATATTAAAAACAATAAATGTTTGCCTACCTAAGACAAATAAGAAAATAAATAATATCATAAGTTATCGAGAAGTCCCAATTAAAAAAACAAACAACAAAAAGCTACTTTTCGTTTGATGTTCATAATTATATTTGTATCTTTCTTGTTTTTTTAAATCCAACCAAATCTTAGAACTCCTTGTAAACCTTTCCTTTAGTCTTTTAGCCCTGAATAAATGCTTTTAGGTGGGTCAATTGCCACTGCCGCAAACTTGAACATTTGAATATCCAATGGCAATGGAAGTACTCAACGGAAAAACAGTAAGGGGTAGACAACAAGAGAAGATTGTAGATGGACTGACGAAATGGCTTAGCAAAGGAACCGTTTGGAGACATTGGCAGCTAAGAGGAATTGGAAGTGTGGAAAGACGTGATCGCCTTCGCTTCTCTTCAGGGCATTTGATAATGATGATGATGATGATGATGATGATGATGATGATGATGATGATCTATATGACGGGGCTAACAGTTAAAAGTTGCATCTTGTTCTTGGAAAAACCAGTTTTAAATATACTGTAAATGACTATATCCTTTTGTGCGCTTTCTCAGTGGACCTTCCGACCGAACTTTCTTTATAAAAAAAGCGTTATGCTTTACACAAATATTATTTTGCGTTTTCTCAGTGGACCGTCCGGCCGCACAACTTTCTTTATAAAAAAAGCGTTATGCTGTACATAAATATATCTTTTTGCGTTTTTTTTTTTCAGTGGACCTTCCGGCCGCACAACTTTCTTTATAAAAGCGTTATGCTGAATATAACTATATCTTTTTCGTTTTCTCAGTGGAGCTTCCGGCTGCACAACCTTCTGCCTTTGGCGGGGTGACAGAGGGAGGCACTGCTGAGCAGAAACCCAAAGATGAGAAGGCTGAGGTATCCGCCCCCGATCCAACTCTACAGAGTCTGACGGCTCAAGATGTGGTGGTAGACATTCCAGAGGACGGAGAAAACAAGGACAAGGTAGGCCAGGACGGAAAACTGTGGTGGCGAATCTATGTTGAATATGTTGACTCCGATAATTGTTTCGATGATAATGGGCCTGATGTAGACTGTGATGGTGGTGATGGTAGTGATGCTGATGATGGAGATGGTGGTGGTGATGATGATGATGATGGTGATGATGATGATGATGATGATGATGATGATGATGATGATGATGATGATGATGATGATGATGATGATGATGATGATCTCATGATTATCATAAAAGTGGTTGTGGACATAATATAATTATGATGGGAATGATAGTTATCCAACAAAGTTGATATTTTATATTTTATATGCGTCGTTATTATTCCCAATAACCCCATAAATTCTATGCATCTTTAATAACGATAATTATACCAACCCTATTTTTCTTGCTACCATCACAGCTTTGTGCCTTTTGAATAATCATTTACACTATTCTTTCCATTTAGTAGCTGTGTTGTCTTCTAACATTTTACATTCAAGTAAAACGCTATCTTAGCGCACTGTTTTCATTATATTTCGCATTGATGCTGTATTGCTGAAAAAAATAATTTATTTCATAGTGAACGAGACCCTGCCTAAGGGGATCTGGAAAACTGAAATCTACTCAAGCAGCCAAATAAGAGCAGCTGAAACAGTTCATGATTGTGTAGATTTTAGATTTACTGCCTTTTTCTCTATCAGCAACCTTTTTATTTTCATCTCATTAATGCTATGACGCTTCGGTTTAGATCTGGTGACTACAACACGTATCTCTTAAAACAATACGATTGTACATTTTGTGTCATGTTTCTTCGTGGTATTTTTATCATTTTTTTATTAGCTACTAACTGACTTGGTTGTTATACGTGAACCTATTTCTAACACAACTTTTAAAATATTTTCTTTACTAAACTTTCAGTCATGATTATTTTGCTCGATATTTGTTTGGCTGTTTTTTTGTGCAATGATAACGGTAAATCTTGCGCAGGTGGCTGCAATTTAGATGATAATGAGAGAATGATTTTTATTTTAGTGGAGGGGTGTGGATTCTACCTAACGCTCAAGGTTTAGGACCCCATTGACTTAATATGCATTGCACAAGAGACTGTATACAAAATTGTTTTTGAATCTGAACGTTTATTATTCAAAGCAGCAGCGTTAAATTCCTAAAAGATATCATAAACATTTTTTGCTTTGCTTTTTTTTCCAAAGAAAAAGTCGAAGAAAAAAGACGAAGTGACTGTAAGTTGTTGAAAGACCAAAAACGATTCTATTTTAGGAACCGTGGTGCATGGGAGTATCTTTAGAGCATTGAACGCACTCTGAACTTCATGGCGATACGGCTGTTTAGCGTCAGTTTTACAATTTCCAGTCAAAACAATAAATGGCAAAGGAGAAAATTTTTCGTTTTTTTTTTAAATATTTAACATCTCGCATCTCTATGTTTGAGGGGTTGGGAAAGAAAGGATAGAAGGGGAGGGGTGACGTGGAATGGTTTCATTTTAGCATCGTCAAATAGTTACTGTTGTAGATTTTTATGACAAATTATCTCTTTGTTTCATAGAAAAACATGTGCCAAACATTGAACTGGTAAGCATCTTATAGTATATATAGTATTAAAGACAGCAGCTATTTCAAACTTGTCTTGCGTGGAGGACGAGTAAGATGATGCTATTTCACAAAGTAGATTTGTGTAGGGGCTGTTAACCTTATATCAGCCATGTTGTCTGATGAATATCAGCATGTTGCAAGTCATGTGCCCCATTTAGTAAAAGCTAGGTTAAGTCAAAACGTCTTGAAGCAGGTTTTTTTAAAAATAAACTTAACTACATCCAGCTGAGCTTTTGCTCCAAGCCAAAACTCATGTGCAGCCTTATCGCGATGCGGTTTTTAGGGCGTCGACGTAGACTGGATCTAGTCGCTTTGTTAGTGCACCAATTGAAGTTTCTTGTTTGTGCAAGTAATAGCGCATACTGGAGGACGAACCTTGTTTTCATAACTTTTGTCATGTTTTTTTTTTCTCTCAAAATATTAACTCACTTGAATCACAACCTTTGTCGTCTTTTCCTCTGCTTTTCTAGTTAAATACACCTGCAGTTTATATATCTAAAGCTTATTGAGTATAGCAGTGCCCAATGTACATGGAATTTCCCTTAAAGGCTTGATGTAGTCTATAGAACTTCAGCAGGCTTTCTCTAAAGTTGCTTGTGCAAGCTTTGCTGCATAAAAAAGACAATTTTCCACAGATAGTTTTCCTAAATTATTCGCTTTTAACGACGAAATAGCGACGGTTTCACATTTTATTTGTAGATTTTCTTCTTTTTTTTTGCTTTGATAGACATAATAATTTTATGTAACGTATATTCCAAACGCCCTTTGTGTATCACACTGCCAGCTGTTTAGGTCTACATGAGATCTCTGGAAAGCTTGAGATGTCTGCCTTTGTTTAATGCTAGCGGTTCTAGACACCGAGACTTTATGACATAATCTGTTTAACC
>BMAT01001073.1:73192-96904 GCA_019649035.1 Elysia marginata | reverse complement strand
ACTTGCGTTCACCAAACCCAGTACATTATTCTGACACCGGGCTGACTAGGCCACTAAATCCATAATGCCAGACACTAGGCGGATCAGCTGCTAACACCAATTTTTAAGTCCTTGGTTTGACTCGGCCGGGGATCAAACTACGCAACTCCCGATCTCTGAGCGAGTGTCTTTACGCTGGGCAGCAGAGCCGGTGCTGTGGAACATGAGAGATTGATTTTTTTCTTCTTTAAGTATTTGTAACCTCTAAAGAATTATTTTTTTTGCTCTATTTGTAAATTGAACCCCAGAACGATCATAATTCACATTAATACTTATCATCGCCATAATTATTTTCTCTTGTCATTTCGAACATCTTTTCTAATTAGCAACTGCGCGCGCAACTGGAGGTGATGTTGACCTAATTTAAGATTAGCAGTTTATGGGACTGATAATTATGTACAAGGGGCTTTTTTTACTATTATGGTTCATTTTGAAATTATCTTTTCTCATATATATTGATCGGTTTGATGATATTTTGTCTTATTTTAAAGACATTTTATTAGCCTTATCAAAGTTATTTATGACTATTATTATTTTAGATTACTAAAGAATATTCTCCCCCCTCCCCCATATACCACTAATTTCTGCCATTCGTCTTACGCCTTGACGCTCTTTTTGTTTTGCTTTGAGGCCCTCTGTATCACCAACCCATTATCATGCTTTAGCTTTTAAAAATCGATGCAGAATATTTTTTTATCTATTTCACATTTGAACTGATCGTATTTAGTGATATATCTTTTTCTCTTATATTTATCCTTTAAAAAAGACATTTGAAGAGAAGCAAATATTATCATTTTTAATGTCCGGTGTGTCGGTTTCGCAGGAAAAACAACATATTTATATGCCGTCGTTCTGTGTAGGCGAAAAAGTACATGATATTTGAAATTTAACATATCTGCATTTTTTTTTAAATTTTGAAAGTGATTTGCTTGCCTTTCTTTTATGGTAAAAGAGAAGAAAACGAAATAGATTGAGAAACATATGACTGTGCGAAAACGAATATCACCTTATAGGGAATGAAATTTCAACAAGAGTAGCGGAACTTTCCCGATGTCTCTCCGAGTGATATGTAATCATTAAGGCTAGCACATGCCGATTTGCGTTCTAGCGTATTTTTTAAAAAATATTTTAATGACAATATTATGTGAAAATAAAATGGGATTTCCCGCTGACTTATGAATACAATCTTTTAAAATTTAAGCGACAGATTTATTTTGAAGATAAACTATTTATTTAGCTCTATAGTTTTTAAGTTCTAGATGTGAAATCGTTTATAAAAGTAGGAAACTTACTAATGTAAGATCCTAGAATCAAGGTCTAGATTACAATAACCACAATAGTATTTTGGGGTGTTGTCTTCTAGAAAAGGGACGCTACTCTTGTTTTACCTCTAATCTCATTCCCTATCGATAGATAAGAGTTGCAAAGTACATGCTAAAAAACAAGTGCAACTCCAGGTAAGCAACATGCAACCATACTATGGAAATTATTTTAATGCGTTTAATAGCAACGAGGTTATAATCCAGCGTATCAAAAAGACATAATTATGCTAAACTGAGACATTAGGCTGGGAACACTGGAAATTCAAAATTGATTTTTAATTCTTGTCTCATAATCATCTCCCCATTCCACACAAACCGTCCTTCGAAAATGAAAATTAAAAAAAAAAAAGATAAAGATATTTAAATGGTACGTGCGGCGCCCGAAATTCCTTCCTCGCTGGTCGAACGTAAAGAAGAAACTGAAGAAGCGCTTGCCACGTAAGCCAGACATGACTCCGATAACGAGGCCGATCAAAAAGCTCTTCAAGCGAATCCGCCTGTTCCTGATGCCCGACTCCGAGGAGGCGCCTGAGTCGCTTTTAAGACAAGCGGATGAACCCAAAGTCGATTTGGATGAAGCTACACACGGAAACACGAATAACTCTTCAGTATGGGATCAAACAAAAGCTTATCTCAAGAAGAAGTTTCAGAAGGTTGACGTCGATGAACTGAAGCGCATTCAGCGCCGCAAATATGAGAGATGGTATAAGCATGTGCAGGTTTGTGGGCACTCCTTGAGCATCTCCGGCACCGGCGTTGAAGTTTGTTTGTTTTTTTTAAACAATTTGATTCGTTGACGCGAGTTGATACAACTTAACTGTTGTTTTAGTTTACTTGGTTTGGTGCGTTTATTATTATGAGCTCGATAAACTTTTACGAGTTTTATATTAGGATGGTTTTTCGTTTTATTCGCTTGAAGCTGAACCGGAATTTCGGGCTGCTTTACATTAAATTTGAATGACCCTCATTGGGTGATGTTCAGTGTTGCCCTTTTTTAGGTTGTTGTAATGAATTTGACGAATTGAAAAATTCAGTTTTATCTTGCCATAATTGTTCGAAAGCTTGATATTAACCCAAGAGCGTGTTCATCGGTTCGCACAATAGGTATAAATATAGAAATGAAACAAAAAGCTAGAATCAGTAACATATCTTATTATAAACAGTCAGTCGCGTTGCTTTGTTTTCTAAAAATCGCCCTTTTTCTTCTCTTTGGGCAGCATTTCTTACTGGTCTTCAACCTCTATCTCCTTTCTTTCTCTTGACTTTATGTGCCTCTACCCAGTTGCATCATATCACACTTCCATGGTGCTCCGACACAATTTTGCATTGGCAAAGTAAGGTTAGATTCAGGATTATATGTAAAGACTTCAATACGCATTACCTACAAGTCTCTGTATGCATTCATTTTTTTCTGATTATCTATGCCATTGAATGTCATCGTCTTTGCTTACCACTCTTGAGAATATGCCGAAATGCTTTTCTCTTACTGTGCCTCTATCTCCTTATTTTGTAATTTTTTTCTTTTCGCGACTATTCTGATTCTCGTTTGCTGTATAATATAATCACTAATGTGCTGTGATGTTTTTGTCCACGATAACGACATTATCTTATTTAGCAAAACAAGAAGTTCTCAGTATCATGCTATGCACGACAAAAATAAATAAACTTATGTGCAAGTGTCGTTTTCATCTATCTAACCTTCCAGTTCTGGTAAATAATCTAAATAATTTGTAATATATTATAATAAGACGATTATAATTTTGCTCAACCTTCATCACCTGGTGATACTGCAATAAGAATAATATCATACAAGTGTGAAGGATTTTATACTACAGGTTAAAGAAAGTGTTTGGGAAAAATAACAGCAAAAAGTTTTAGCATTTTTAGAATATATAGGCTATTGATATGTGAAAAGGCGCTTTGAAGCTATAGATACTTATAGGATACATAATTATATCTGCTTTAGGTACCTTGTAACAGTAAAATGTTTAGGATACTACAATTTGAAAAAAAAGACTGAGACGAGAACATTAAGAGTTTTGTAGCTAAAACGAAGCCGTGGTTACTTCATGTTAAAATTAGATAAATTTGTAGCCATTATCTGTTAAATATTATTTATAAAATAATATCTTTTAGATTTCGTTTGGATCACATTAGTTCTAATGCATAAAATATGAATGAAAAACATATTGTGGCATCGGACAGCAAGTTATAAAATTACAAACTTCTTAAATGGAGCCACCCACTTAAATAAGTCGTAAATAAAGATTCTGTTTTGCTCAAATATTCTTAGAGACGTGCTCTAAGCGGCAGTTCAGTACACCTTAGAGATATGTCACGATGGCTAATATTTTATTTTCCAATTGTAATTCTTATTTCTAATAAGCTCTTGATCACGATTTATCTCACAAAAAACTCAAATCTTTACGGTTTTCAATGTGTTGTTTTAACTCTCGGTGGGACTGCATGCTATTTTTTTATATATATATTACGTTTATGTCTATTTTTCTAAAAAGTTTTTTTTGACAATTCGCGTTGAATATAAGCTGTAGGTTCAAACACCATAACAGTTTTTAATTGGAAAAATCTTTGTAAACTTTTACATTTCATTTTCGTTATGATCATGTAATTCAAACATGTATTCTAAGAAATCGAAAGACACCATATAGCGTTTACGAAATAACATAAAACTTGAAAGATGTTAATCTTGTCTGAATTGAAAGTTTTTAAAAATCACACTTTTACAGCATCTTTTAAAGTTCAAGTGTTAATTTTTTTTCTTTTGTTTTTGTTGTTTCTTTTTTTGTACAAGTTAATGCATGTTGATCTTATATGCATGAAAGAATACCGCTACAAGGTTATATGTTTTTTTTCTGTTTATTACTTAACTTTAGGTCTGAGATAACACCTATACCTTTAAACGCGAATAAAAATGTATGTATGCTTTACTAATAACTAGCTCCTTCTGAAATTTTGAACTGAGTCAAAACTTTTTAAAACAATTTTCTAAGGATGTGGTGAGAGACTAAAGTTAATGCCTTAAATATATAGTTTTACTAACACTTTCAACTTTTAATTTGATTTTCATTTCCTAAAATTCCCATTAACAAGCTAATTTAACTCCATGACCAGTTAATCATGCACTTATTGCTGCGCAATATTGTATAACTGCACGAAACGCGCTGTGGCAGAATTCTAGGTAATTGGGTTTTGAACGGCCCTAACGCAACATTGTTCTGGACTTTAAAATCATCACACCTTAATACAAACGGCCCTTATGAATTTCTTCGAAGGAACCCATAAGACAACCTTTCTTTATTTTTCTTGCAGGAGTCGGAACTGACCTCTCAGGAAATTGACTGGTGGTCCAAGCTATACGCATCCACAAATGACTTGGAAAAATGCAAGAAATACAGGAAGCTGGGATACGACACGCTAGAGGTAATGCGATCCTCGTCTTGGCTTTTTACTGATGCATTTGGACAGTTTGTGAGAGATAACAATAATGTTTCAAGAATTTGAATTAAAATAATGCATTTATTATAGTTGAGACCTAGATCGGGAAAAAAATAAAAACTTCGGAGGCGTAATTAAAAAGTAGGCTATAAAATTGACAAAAGGTTCGTAAATATTATTCTCAATTTTTGAAACTTGGGAGATTTGAAAAATGGTCTTAACAACCTTAGAAAGAACAGATTAAAAATGTCATGCTTTGTTCAAATTGAGAAAAACATGAAGTTTCGAACTCTAATGAAACAGCATCTGACTGTCCATGAAAACCCTATGATAAAAAGAAAACAAAACTGAATGTCTAAAACTATGCACAAAAGAAATTTGCGCTGAGGTTAAGAAAAATTTTTGTTAGATAAAATTAGCGCACAAACAAAATTAGTTTTATGTTTAAGAAAGAAATCTATGGACTTCACACACATTTTCTAGAGGTTAAATGGCAAAATTTTTTACTGTCAAATATGTTCCTTGCTTGTGTTGACAGTCTTAAAAAACAAAACCTTTTTTAACATTATGAGGATTTAGTTGCAACGCCTGTGGAAATTAAACTGATTGGTTTCTGGACACGTAAAATACTTATGCAGTATGAAGTCAAAATGTCTGAACGTTAAATGCATGTTATGCCTGCAGAAACATTAACATTTTTAAAGCGCTAGATGAATTCTTAAGGCCTTGAAACTCTATCAAATTGCCTAAAATTTAAGTTAAGACTCTTTAAGTTAAAATAATGGACCGTAAAATTCAACTCAAGGAAAAAAAATAATAACATTTAATATCGAACCTTCAAGATCTGACATTTAAATAACATTATTCATCAAACGTAGGCTAATTAAGATTGTTACTCCAGTTGTATTATGGATGATAATATCTGGGTTTTCTTTTATATTTTTAATGCACCGATGAAAATTTTCCTCAGTGAAATCATTTTGAGCCCAAGCTAAAAGCAACACCAATGTGTTTTTGAAATCTTTACAACTTAATAAAATACACAAAAAAAAACACAAGAAAAAAAAACCACACGTTTCTTTGCAACTTACGGCAGTGGGTGCCAAAGTTACCATAAATCAAGGGTTCGAATGCCGTTGGAGGCAAATATTTTTCGGCCATATTGTCTTTAAGCCTTTTTTGAGACGATTCTGGTCTACCAAGTGCCTTATTATATCTTTCAATCGTGTCTCAACTTGCGCCAGATCTTGCCGGCCGCGCTAGAGAAAGTGCCTGAATACCAAGAGTTTACAGACTTCTGCCACACCATGCAACTCACTCGCGGCAAGAATGATGACGACGAAGATGAGAATGTCATCGGAGAGTTCAAGGTAAGAATTTGATCAATTGCAAGGTCAAGCGATTTGGAATCGGCAGGCGAGAGCTAAAAAAGACTAAATAATAAATGTATTAGGAAGTTAGGGGGGGGGGGGATATAGGTAGAGTGGATCAGAAACGAGGAACAGGAAAATGGTTGTAAAGAACATAAATTTGAATGACGATTGAAATGGAAAGGACAGTCGCTTGCGGTTAGACATTTCACCCTCCCTCGTAAAACGTTACATCCATCTAATATTTAGTTCACAGTTGAAAGGCAAGACCAGCAGCCAGAGCGCCGCTCTCAGCTTTGAGTTTAACCTCGCATGAAATAAAAATACATGTAGAGCATTCAATCGCAATTCGGCAGGGACCTAGCATTGATTCAGCAAGCGCGTGGCCTAAGATTTCAGGTAACTGGATGCTTCCAAACTTCGTATTAGGGATACAGTAGACCTGAACACATTTTTACAACTTTTGTTGATGTATATATCCCTCTTGCTTCCTTTCTTCAGGGATCCTTTCGTGTGTATCCATTGCCTCCTGATCCAAGTGAGCCGATTCCTCCGAAAGTGTTCCAGATGCTACCGCCGAGTGACCCAGAAGAGTGCATTGTCCGGGTGTATGTGATACGTGCTGTGGACCTTCAACCGAATGATCCCAACGGTCTGGTATGTGTCTTGGCGTTACATACAGTAATAGGGTTGTTGCGTAAATCTTTTAACTTGCTTGAGAGTGATGTCAGGTAGACCTAGCTCCTTTTCAGCACTGTGTAATCCCTAAGCTTAGATTCAGCCCTCGTTCTCCCCACCCTACAGAATAGCTCGCTGAGAGGTACATTTTTTTTATTTTCACACACACAGAAGATTGACGAACCATAAACTGTGTACATTTAGATTAAGTTTTTTGTCCTGGTCTCTGGTTCCTTCAAAGTAAACTTTGTTTTTCGACAGTAATGAAAACATAACAATGATAATAAATGTTATATTATTAGGCATTCATAAGAGCGGGCGTAGACTATCCATAACAACCATCGTAATACAATGTAAATTAATATACTTAACAATATAGACAACAGTTCTAGAATATGCATACACCGGTATTCCAATAAATGGTTATAATATGTGATACATAACCACAACATCAGCAACTAGCTCTCTCTCTCTCTCTCTCTCTCTCTCTCTCTCTCTCTTTTTCTTATTCCTTTTACTCTTCTTCTTTCTCTCTTTCTTAGTATTTACATCCGAAAAGCTAACCACGGAACATTTTTAACGTTTTCTTCTAATTTACCCTTTTAACTTAAAAAAAAAATGCACATTTGTAGGCATTGTTTTCGAAAAGTAAAAACTGTGAAAATGATAACAAACTAAAGTACTTTAAATAGGCGCTTCGAGTTTTCGTTATAAATTTGTTATGGGGAGTAGGCCTACCCTAAGCAACGCTTTTAAAATCAGGGGTCCTCTAACGTAAAACCATTTTACTTATCTTAACTTGACCTATCTCGCTCCCTCCTTTCAATATCTTTAGGCCGATCCTTATCTGGAGGTGAAGCTAGGCAAGACAAAGATGAACACCCGAGACGACTACATTCCGAACTCCATCTGTCCTGTGTTTGGTCGGTGAGTCGGCGATGTGTTTCTGCTCTCAGGCAGATTTTATGTTTTCTATTGCTTGCGATTAGTTTTATGAGTTGTCATCTCTCTCTCTCTCTCTCTCTCTCTCTCTCTCTCTCTCTCTCTCTCTCTAATTAATAGTTTATAAAAAGCAGATTAACAACCTATTACTTCTTGACAAAAGAAAAAAACATCTCTATCTCTCTCTCTCTCTCTCTCTCTCTCTCTCTCTTCCCAATCTCTCTCTCTTTCCAGATCTCTCTCTCTTTCTCTTTCCCAATCTCTCTCTCCCTCTTTCTCTCTATCTCTATCTCTCTCTTTCTCATTTTTAACTATTTCTCCGCATGTTTTGTATGCCCTAAAATTAATTTTTTGTCTTTTCAAAAATCAGTCAAGCATTGTCTCTTTTGTGCCAAGGATCTCTCATTTTTAATCTTTAACCAATCTAAATTTTCATAGTTTACCCCCCCTCAACTTCTTTTTAAACCTTGAATTTCCTGACCTAATACAGGCTGTTTGAGATCAAGACGCTGGTACCATTAAGCAAAGATCTGATCATCCGAGTGAAGGATTACGATTTGCTCAGTTCTGACGATATCATTGGAGAGACGACCATTGACCTGGAGAACCGCTATCTGAGCAACTTCCGCGCCACCTGTGGCCTGCCCAAGACCTATTGGACGTGAGCAACTAGAATATCAGTTATCATCAAAATAGGATTGATTAAATCTTCTTGCTTTTGCCCTTATTTTAATGTGTTTCTCTGAGATTTGTAGAATCTTGTCTTTGGTGCATAATGTTTTTCAACTTCCAATAAAATTATTTTACATAGAACAAAGTAAACTAGCCATTGTTAACTTTCCCCCCCTTTTCTGCAGGTGCGTGGAATTTTTTTTTCTTGTTTTGAATAATGTGTTGTTTATCAAAGAATCTTAGAAGCTGTATTTATCTTCAACTTTATAGGCACAAAAATATTAAATGGATTATAGCGTGTTAATAATACTCAAGTGTAACCAAGTCTTTATAGAAACAATGCAACCCTGTAATAACACTTTATCATTAACGTTATAACGACTTGATGCTTCTCTCTCTCTCTATCTCAGCTCTGGCATCAATCAATGGCGCGACAGTCAGAAGCCTGTGGAAATCTTGAAGTGGTACTGTATGAAGAACCGCCTCGGTGATGTCATCTTCAATGGGCCGTCAGTCAGTGTAGGGAACAAAATATACAAATTGACAGAATTTGGTAAGTCCGCGGAATCATAACTGTAGGGTATTATTATTTCAGAAGCGTTTCTTTTGGAGAGGATCAGAGGGTATTATTAGACTTGAGTATCATGTCGAAGACGTTGACTGAAAGTTGTATGGATCTATCCATGGACCATATTGTGGGCATTAATTGAACGGATTTTACGCATACTTCAAAGACATGGTTGATTTTCAAGCTGTGACATCATCTGAAAAATGCAAAGCTGTTCATAGAAAAACTGATTTTATGGTAATCACATAGTACCAAATTGCTCTGCTAAAATCTGATTGGTCCGGTTCTGTCTGTCTGTCTGCCTGACTACTTGTCTCCTTTCCCTTTCTCTTTGCTTTGTCTTTGTCTGTTTGTCTGTCTGGCTCTCTCCGCTAATCATCCTTGTCAATTTCTCTATGTCGCCTCCTTACATGAAGAACCAACGTCTGTTTGTCTGTCTGGCTCTCTCCGCTAATCATCCTTATCAATTTCTCCATGTCGCCCTCTTACATGCAGAACCAACGCCGCCGCTCAACAAACATCTGGGCCCAGCGGAACAGCGTCTGGCCTTGCACGTCCTGAACTTGCTGCCCGTGGTCAAGGAACATGTGGAGTCCAGGCCGCTGTATAACCCTCTTCAGCCAAACATTGAGCAGGTGGGTAGGGTAGGATAACTCTCTCCTAACGAAAATAATGCCAGTTCCTCCTGAACTGTCCTCCCGACAACACCAAGGATGCCACACACATACATATTAGATAAAAGATATAAATCTTTGAATTACAATAAAAATAATTTGTAAAAAGTTGCTTTCATTTCGTTAATATACAAAACATGCAACCATCTTTTTGCTTAAGAGAAGTGTTTGTATTTCTTCGCTTATAGATTTCAACATTTTTCCCAGTTACCAAATTACAATTCTAAGAAAATTTATATTTTTTCTTTGCCTATCCGTTATTATAATAGTACCATCAAATTTCATCAGTTTTCTACAAGTATGGAGTGGACTGATTTGTTTATCGTCGGTGGTGATTACGAAGAACCATCTACCTTTCAACTAAAAATAGAGCCCTGGTTGTAGCTGAAGACGATCCATTTCTTTCAACTTCCATTCAGTTTCTTAAAATATACTCAACACGATGCTGTACTGCTTTGATTAAGATAAATATTGACAGATTCTTGGAGACAACCATTGTGCAAATATTGACACTTTCTTTGATTTAAAAAAATGTGAGAAATTATGGTTATATCTGAATGGATATTACTATGTTTGAATACATATTGTCTCATCTTCACTCTTCTTACACTAGGGACGCCTGCACATGTGGGTGGACATTTTCCCGACGTCTTTGGGTCCACCTGGCCCACCGTTTGACGTGGCCCCCAGGAAGCCCAAGAAATACCAACTGCGGGTGGTCATCTGGAACACCAAGGATGTCATCTTGGAGGAAGAGTCCATCACAGGCGAGAAGATGAGTGACATTTTCCTCAAAGGCTGGCTCGGCGGCGTCGACGAGAAGCAAAAAACTGACATCCACTACAGGTGTGACAAGCAATTCATGTGTCTGATCAGTAGAAACAGCTTATAGAAATTCAGTGTGTCAAATGGATGTCAACGAAAAAAAAAAAGGAAAACAGATTGGACGCCTCTTTGTTTAGAATTTTTCCCACTCGTTTGTTCACTGCATGCACTTGAGCTTTTGTTGTGCAGTGGTGGATTAATGGCTTAAGAAGCATATTCGTGGGCGTGATTTTAAGAGAAACAAACCTATACCAACTCAAATATTTGTCACACGTCCGCTGATGTTAAAAGAGTAAACGGTGAAAGATCATATTGTTAGCTCGACAAAGGAAACTCGATGGTTGTAAATCATCTGCTAAGTTATATGCAAGCTATGAAAGGATGTTGGTCTTTAATTTAGGATCGTTATCAAACATTTCTATAGCACTTTTAGTGACATAAATTTGCACAGGCGGCAGTACTTCCTAATACATGTAGTAATACATGCGAATAGTGTTTTTAAGAACTTTCATAATGCTGATTTCACAAGAAAAATCTAAAATGATTCTAGCGCTCAACAACTCTTAGAAATAATTATAAATATAAAATTAACCCAATTTGACCGTAGTTAACACAGTAAAAGATGGCGTTAAAGTTAAGAACAACAAAACTTTTATGCTTAGTTGGGTTTTCTTTCAGGTCCTTGGACGGTGAAGGTAACTTCAACTGGAGAATGGTATTCCCATTCGATTACCAGATCGCTGAACAGACTATGGTTGTCAAAAAGAAGGTAATTTTATATAAAACGTAAAAAATTTAATGCGGGGGTTCTAAATAAAGAAAGCTGTAGATCTCCATCTTTGAAAATAAAAAGATAGCACTGTTTCGAATGTATTAATAGTATAGCTCAAAAGATGTACACATGTACTATACTTTGTAAAAATTCAAAGAACCGTGTTTAATCATAAAGCTGATAGTATTCGTTTAAGAGAGCTAAGAGCTCTCTCAATGTGTTTACCTTTTTTTAACCTAATGACTTCTGTCTGCATGCATTTCTTCTCTCATTTAAACATCCCTTTAAGGCATCGTCGTTTTTTTTAGTTATAGAATAAACCAATCAAATTTTGACAAAAATAATGCATTTTGACATCTGCAGGAACATTTCTGGAGCTTGGACGAAACAACCCTGACGACAACACCCAAATTTATCACCCAAGTGTGGGATAACGACAAGTTTTCCGCTGATGATTTCATTGGTTAGTTGAGTTTTTAGTTTCTGGTCACTGAATAATATAGAGCATTTTGTTTACACTAGTTAGAGTAAAAGTAAGCTCTTCAAAAGCTAGACCTTATTTTATGAACAAATTTTGTGCCATAAGTTGATTTTTTTTAAATTATGGTGCAGCACTTCAGTACAGTAATGTTGCTACCAGTATTTTTTTTTTTATTCGTTTGAAACACGATCCACTACTGCCATCTAAAAAACGTTTGTCAGAGCAGGCAATGTGGAAATACAATAACACTGAGTCGATTTGTGAGGGTGTTCAAGACGTGTGTGTGTAAAAAGGGGAAAAGGAGGGGGGGGGGGGTAATCTCGATTTCTTTTGTGTTTGACAATGCTCTCATTACCTTTTAAGTATAATCTATCCCAGATATAATTGCACCTAACAATCTTCGTTTTTCTTAAGATTTCAAACGCACACATTTATTGACCAACCCATTTGTCTCATGACTTCAGCAAATAAGTCGAATGTCGGAAATTTTTAAAGGCAGCGTGGCAGAGTGGTTAGCGCGTCGGACTTAAGGTCTGGAGGTCGCGACCATGTCATGTTGTGATTGCCTTGGGAAAGCAATTTACCCTAACTTTCTCCAGTCCACCCACCTGTAAAATGGGTACATGGCTATAGGCAGTGCTTGAAATTTGTGGAATGTTAGAATTTGACGCCTAACAGGCTGCCGTACTGTAATGCTCTGAAATATGAGTTGAATTATCTCTGATGTTTATAGGCCTTCTGGGGTAAATATCTAAAGTCATGAGACTCCCTTTGACGGTCGAGGACTATGACCATATTTATTTTTTGTATTTGAGAAAACTCTTATGAACATAGATAAATTACATTCCACTTTTTTTCTTTACATTTTAAATGAAAATAGTTTCTTACTACTCGTTCCACAAAGTTTTGATAACTTAATGCATTTTTTGTGATGTTGGAAAGCTCAGGAAAAGAAATTTTTCGTAAAAAACATCATCGTCTTTAAATGTGAAATTAGTTCCATCCGACTCATTCGCCACGGTTTGCAAGATAATTGACCGATGACTCGTCTGAACTTTTCACCCTTCTCCTTCTTCTTTTTCGCCCTTTGTTCCGTCCCAGGCCACCTGGAACTGAACCTGAACGCCATGCCAATGCCGGCCAAGCGGTCCAGGTCGTGCAAGCTGTCCATGCTGCCTGACGTGGGCAAGGACGTGAAGCTCGTCTCGCTCTTCGAGATGAGACACATGAGAGGCTTCTGGCCGTGCTATGATGATTCTACAGGCACCAGAGTCCTCACGGTCAGTCTGTCAGTGCCAGATTGGCTGTTGTCTCTTTAGATAAGATAAGATAGAACTTTATTAAATCCTAACATTGGGATATTCATACGTACAAAGGCACTAGAGTTTTCACAGTTGGTTCAAGATTAAATTTTTTTCTGAGATAAGATACAATAAGATAAGATCTGATGAGATAGAACTTTATTACATTCCAACATGGTACATCTATGCGTACACAGGCACCAGAGCCCTCACAGTTAGTCCGAATAGAACTTCACTAAATTCCAACCTGGGACATTTAAACGTACACAGGCACCAGAGCCCTCACCTTTAGTCCGATATTAGCTTTTCTTTTTTGATAAAATAAGGTAGAACTACATTAAATCCCAGCATGGGACATCTATGCGTACAAAGGCACTAGAGCCCTCTCAGTTAGTCCGATATTAGCTTATCTTTTTAGATAAAATAAGGTAGAATTACATTAAATCCCAGCATGGGACATCTATGTGTACAAAGGCACTAGAGCCCTCACAGTTAGTCCGATATTAGCTTATTCCTTAAAAAGATAAGATAGAACTTCATTAAATCCCAGCATGGGACATCTATACGTACACAGGCCCCAGAGCCCGTACAGTTAATCCGAGAATAGCTTATCCTTAAGATAAGATAAGGTAAGACAGAACTTTACCAAAGTCCAACCTGGGACATTTACTCGTAAATACGAAACTACACACATAAAATATAATTATTATCATATAATTATTGTAAAAAGTAAATATATTTCACAGCTTTAGGAAAACATCATTTAGCTCTTCACTATTGCTTTCGTGACATGTGTCAACATTGGCAAATGTATAAATTAAACATTTGGAAAATTTGTAATTCAACCAAGGTATAGTTTGAAATTGAACCTGCGCCAAGTTTTTGTTTATAGATTCTCACTTTCAAATTCCCGGAGGATTCTCTATTCTTATCAGTGCCAACAAATCAATCAATCATTGAAACATAGTCGCTTAGATAGCAAATATTTAATGGTAACATTTTGGATGAAAATAAAAAGCTTGAAAGGACATCTTGCAAAGCCATTTTACTGACTGTTATAAAATTTCTCTTAAAACCTCTATAAAAAAACAACAAAACTTTTATTTCGCCAATACGAAAACTTGTTAAGGCGACAGTGGCCTAGTCTGAATAAATCATTAAATACAAGAGATTGCAAATCAAGAAAGTATAGATCTAGTAATAACTAAACTTCCAGTAATACCGACGCAACACATGATGTCTCGATATCTTAATAATTTGAAAACCTAACCTCACTTCTTAAATGATATTTAAGAGTTTTATTAGTGACGGCATGATAAAATTAACTCTTCAAAATAGACCCTTAGCCTACTGTTTTCGCGATGATTCGAAAATTGGCAAAAAATAGCGTTGTAATTTATTATGCTCACTAATGATTCAAGCGGTTTTGCAAGATTTTCTCATTATTTTTTTAGAATTGTGAATTGGCTATTCAGTCATTATTTTGTTCATCTATCTATTCTCTTCAAATCACAGGGTAAGATCGAGATGGAGCTTGAACTTGTCACAGAGGCCGAGGCCTTAGAAAGACCTGCTGGACTGGGGAGGGAAGAGCCAAACATGAACCCCAAACTTGACCCGCCAAAGTAAGTTTTGACCTTCGACCTATGATCCCTCTGCAGTGGACAAACCCAGTGCAGTATCTCTCTAGTAATAGTTTACACTGTAGTTACAGCACTTGGTTTGTCTCGAGCATCTCTGTCCTCATGTAACCTGCGATTGAATGTTGTGTAATATTATATACCTGTCCATCTCTGAATAACTTTGTCTACAAAATCCATCTTTCTAACCTTGTGTGAGATAGTTAGTCTAATTATTTACCTATCTGCCTGAGGTTATCCAAACTTTATCTTTGAAAACTAATCTATTATTTCAGACTCAATCATTTTTATCTGCATTTTATCTGCCTACAAGCGTCAATGCTAATGGGGAAAATTATGAGAAAAAAAACAGTCCAACTATACAAACACAAAAAGAAATAGATGCAATCTCAGCTTCTTTGAAAACTAAGTTTTTTACTTTCATCCGGGGAACCCATATAATTATTATTTTGAGTGGTGTACTCACCAGTTTATTTATCTTTTCTTTTAAAGAACAGGCCAATATCTAAGAAAACAGAAAAAAACGTGCACAATGCTGATCAAAATGTAACTTGAAGGTAATGATAGGCGGGTAGAAATTTTTCTCAAGCCTTAGATTAAATTCCTACATCTAGTAATATGATAAAAGAACTCACGAAGTTCTTTGAATAAGTTGAGAACTACTTCTCATTATGCACAAACTCCGAAAGAGCTTATCGGACATTCTAAACGCCTGTCTGAATGCTTACTCACATTATCTACCTATTTTTAAAAACGTCTAACCGCTTCTGTTGGTGTATCCTTTTTTTAATGATAAGATTTTGCCCTGTTACATTTTATGCTCTTTATTTTATGATTTTTTTTCATCGCTACCTCTCACAAGAGTAATTTTAATGATCATTTGTCCGCGGTTCAAGCTCTGATTTGGCAGGTCGGCGTTTAGTCTTTTGAAAGGTTTTTTACACACATGTCCTTGCTTCACTTAGATTAGAAAGATGTTAATAAAAAGATTGTGAGCGTTGAAAAACTTTCTCAGAATTACGAGAATGATGCCCTTTAACTTCTAATGCCCTTTGTGTTTATAACGGTAATTTAGATGGTAATGGCATGCCGGGTAACCCATTTAAAGCGCTAAGACTGCATTTCAATGGATTAAGCGCTGCATAAAAAACGCTTTTTTCATTCTCTTACAGTCGACCAGAAACATCATTTTTGTGGTTCACATCGCCTTGGAAGACATTCAAGTACATCATCTGGAGAAACTACGGCTGCATGATAATCTGCGGTATCCTCCTCTTCCTCCTCATTCTACTCATCGCCTTGTTTATCTACTCTTTCCCGGTAAGTGACAACAACATCCGACATTTTTCATCATATTCTTTTTCAATTTTTTCGTTTATCTTCACCTAATTCTAAGTATTATTCATTGACCAATCTCATATTTTCTCTGTGTTTTGAAAGAGATACCCCGCCTATGTTATAATCAACTTTCAAAGACACTCTTTGCTCACCTGGTTGATCCCTTTATCTTACCGCTTTCCTATCATCGTTTTTATAATCAGCAATGCTATTCTGACTTTTACTGATAGCAATACCACGCCCATCTTCATCATGCGACATTTTTATCTTCTCCACCCAATCAAAATATTGCATCTCTCTCTCTTTCTGTTTCCCTTCCCTTTCTCTCTCTCTGTCCTGCTCTCAATCTTTTCCTTTCAACGTCTTGATAACTCGGGTTATAATTTGTGTGGCGTAATCGACAAACTTTTGTTACAGTGTAGACTTTTTCCTTCATATCCCGCCTTCCAAAAAAAAAAAAAAAGAAAGAATTAGTTTTAAGCCTATAGATGGATATGTAGATCCAATGACTTCGGCAGCTCGGCACGCCTCTCTCAAGTAAAAAGTACTTAAGGTTTTTAAAAGCAGCTTTAAAGACATACTCAAGAGTATTACATGCTCTCCGTTACGATCCTTATTTTACATGTACATGTATTTGGTTAACAACGCGCTATCATCAGATTTGTACCTGACAGATAAAGTTATTTAGGAATTTTGTTGAATAAAACCCTTGCATGTCTACAAAAAAGATTATGAAGCCAAGTCAAACTTTCCTGACGGTTCATTGTAAGACAGTGCGCTTAATAACATAACAGTACAAATCCATAGTTATTTAACGTATTGCTTGTAATCTTGTGGCTTTTCAATTATTAATTCCTTATCGCTTCTTCAATTCGTGGTCATAGTTCCGGTTCCATCTGCACTGGTACTCGCCATTAGGCGGATATCGTTATTGATTTTGTTCCTCAAAGAATGGTTATCTGTTTCAGATTTGAGTCTTCGTAGACTTACAAGTGGTCTTTTAACACTTCAAGTGTAAATTGAGAATTTTCGACGCTAACTGTTACACTACTGCTCTTGTCAGTCATCATAAAAGTTTGTGTCAGAAGGGTTGTTGAATAAAACTCGCTGTCTTTGTCTTTTTAATCAATATATTTGTCATTTTCATCAATGTACAGTTATTAGGCTCAATCCAACACTAGAAAGTTTTTTGAAAAAACTTTAAGCCACTCAATCATTTCTCTCTCACAGAGTCTGATGGCCGAATTGGTTGTCGATTCTGCAAAACCACCCAGATAGGGAACTTTCTAAAAGGCAACTTGATTTATACCTTGTGTTATGTGTTATGCTTTGATCTTGTTCCGTTTTACTTTCATTTCCAATTCTATCTTTTTTAAAACTTTCTTGTTTTTCGTATATTGTAAAAAGTTTTTTTTTTCAATCCTATATGTCGAGAAAAAAAAAAGGGGGGGGGTTAATTCAATACATTTATAAAATTTATGTAATAAATTCTGCGACTTTGATGTTCAAGACCTTTATGTGAAACAAGAAAAAGATTTTTAAGCAGTCATATAATTTTATTTGAGAATAAAAAGTAAATGAGAGCTTTACAAGAAAATTGATAAACGTACAACAAATCGTAACTAAAAGACAGTAAACAAATTAGAGTGTGACATTGGCATGAAGATTTTAAGATTTAAGAGGCTGCACTTTTACGGTTTCAGTTTTGGATTGTGAGTTCATGCCACAACCAGCGATTTACTTCCTATGCACACTGAGTTAAGACTGTGTCAACGGAAGTTTTGTTATGGATTTGTTGTTTGTTTATTGTTCAAATCATTATTTTTGCTGTTGCTTGGCCGTTTCATGATTGAAGCCATTCTTTTTTTTTACTTTGGCTAAAATGAATCCATTTTACGGATTTTTAAATTACTTTTCAAGCATACTGCATCATTCATAAAAAAAAAGTTGTTTCATCATCCCCCCCCCCTCGATTTTTAAAAAGCTGCAATATTTGAAATACATCATTGTCTCTATAAATTAAAGCTAATTTCATCGAAGGAATACGGTGACTTTTAATAGATAAGGAAAAAAAGAATTTGAAATATAAAAAATAGGAAGGCACAGAGACAGAAGGAGGGAAAAAATACACACTAAAATGCGCATAGGCCCCTGCGTATTGAGATGGATAAAAAGGAAAGAGAAATTAAAAAGTCAAGTGCATAGAGAGATGGTGTGAGAGAGGGAAAGAGAGAGAGATAGATAGAGAGAGGGAGAGAGAGAGGGGGGGGGGGAATAACAAACCTAGCGAAGGAAAGGTGAAACGTAGGAAAAGATGGAAATCAATGGAACTCAATTCCGAGATACAGTACATAAACAGGTCATTTAGGAAAGCAGTGTCGGCTTTAGAAAGAGAGGTTGTCTTATCACGAAAAAGGGGAAGATTTTATTCGTGATCATTTTTTTTCTTTTGCGCATTTTAAAACTTCTACTTGTAAACTTTTTATGAGCGAAATCCATAAATTTGAATTACTATCATGATCTTTTTAATAGCGTTATTGGAATTTGTTTTTCGTATACCCTTTATTCTCTTATGTATTCACTCCGTTTGAAAAGGACTTGTCAAACTAAGGGTAGCCCTTTTAAATTAATGGAATGTTGCCTTTCTTATTTTCCATATGAATTTATTTGTTCATTTACTTATTTATTTCTTCATCGTATACTATTCTGCTTTATTTCAGTGCCATTAGCTACTATGTTATGTTTCTGCTTAATAGCGTGTACGTCATTTTTCGTTTATCTTAAATCACAAACAAGACTTTTCAGTTCTTGAATTCTACATTGCATTCCGGTAGTATAATTTACATTACATTTGCGTTAATTTCTTAAAATGACATTTTAGTCTTTATTTTTTCAGTGTCTTTATTACATTTTCGTAATATTTTAATATGCCGTGTAGTATGATAGTGTTTTTTTTCCTTCCCACAGAACAACTTCTCAAGGCTCATTCTTAGAGTTTAATCGTAACAACCATCTGAGAGACCACAATGAGAGAGAGGGAGAGACGTGGAGACGGTGGTTCATCGTGAACGCAGTTTTTGTGGACGGTGTATGTAATTCTTCACCTCTTTCTGCGAAGGATTTTCTTTGTTTTGACAAAGCTTGGGATTCCTGCCTCATGACTGTTATAAATTTAATAGTGAAAAGTTTGAATATAAGGTTAATGTTGAAATTCAAGGCTTGTATGTTTAATTGGATTTATTGAATTCATAGTTACTGATTGTGTATATATATAGAAATCATAGTGGATTTGGTTTAAATGGAAAGCAGTTGTTTGAGGCAACGTTCACATCTTATGGTATCTACCTAATTATAAAGTTATCGTTATACTTTAGGTAGGATGATATTTATAGACATCAATACAAGCATTAGTGACCACGCGATTGCAAAATACACACAGCCAAATTTGCATTGTTTTTTTTTTTTTAGTAGTACATGTATTCCTTTTCGTGCGAAAGACAAAGCAAGCATCAGGATAAAAAGCCGTTTTTTCGATAAGAATGATTTTCGTTTTTCCTTTTGCGCTCTTGATCTTTATGACTAATGTAAAGTTTCCAATCCCTGTGACATGATGTGATTATGTAATGAGCGTTTACATACGAGCAATACTATGTTGTGTATGGCAATTAACTTGAAATCGCAAAAAAAATAAAACTACTTTTAATGTAGAATGATAGACCCGGGAATGTTAGCTTGCTTCTACCTAGGCACGGTGTTGGAGATTTTCCACACAGCTGTTCTGCACGAAGTGTAGTTGTCCTTTAGTATAAGTAATACATTAGATCATAAATTGCCTTTTTCATGTTGGTAGGAAATGGGTTACTTTGCTATGTGTTGTCACTACCTTAACTGCTGTCGGCGATAGGTCTATGAACTGCTTCAAATACAATATCGAATCTACAATTATAATTCTTGCCCAACCGGTGCTAACTTATTGTGAAAGATAAACAAATTCAGAAGCAACTGAGTCCTTGTGTTCCTATGGACTAAGTTTTATAGAGTGTGTCATTAAAATTTTTAAATAGTTGATATCTGGCAATATCTTTACAGCCTTTTTCTAAGAATAAAATGGTTTTGTTCATCTATTTTTCAAAGTATCTGGAAGGAAAAGGTGAATTAGGGTTTTCAGCTAATACTTCTTTGAACTAAGAAAGTAAGAAAAATGTGTGACTTTTTTTTTGTACACAAAACTGAAGCAGTAATATTAATAGGTAGGTAGCAATTTATTTGGAATTCCATGGTTATCAATTTATAATAGTTTAAAAAAAACATGTATTCATCCAATGCCAAGCTTTTAGTTACCAAAAAGACCTAGGTCTTTTTCTTTTTATTTATTTTCAAGCAACTACAGCAGTACTTTATTGTATATTTGAAATACTTTACATGCCAGCTTTCTGTGGCGATGTATTTTTTTTAATTCCATGCATTTTATATTTAGACTTTTACATGCCATGTTATATACACCCATTTTAATAATAAAAAATTAATACAAAGATAAACATAGTACTATTTCTTCTTGTTTCTTGCAATAACTAGTTATCTCAAAGAAATTTTTAAATTTTTTCCGTGAAAATTTGTTTCATAGTTTTTGTTACATTTTTTTAATTGATGCCTTTTTCTGTGTGAATATTTTCAGCTCGACAAAGAGCTTGAGGTCTTCATCAGTTAATTTGCTTCTTTCTTCTTTGGAAGGACGTATTGTTTTAACTAAGGTATAACTGCCGTTGTGTAAAATGATGTACATCTATCTTATCTATTATATAGTGTAAGACAACGATATCACACCCGCCTTTGTCCGTCACTTCTCTCGCCTTTCTCCTCATACATTACGCATGTCATCATCTCCGTTTTGAATGATCATTGTGAACCAAATTATTAGGTTTACTTAATTTACTTTATCTCTTTATTGCATATTCTATTGCTTTGAGTTTTATTGTGTTGTTGTTGCTGTTGGGCGTTTATAATGTATAATATGTTTTAAATCGCTTCTTAGAATGTTGATAATTATCTAATGAATTAAAATTATTGTCTTTCTCTCCCTGTCTTCTCAATGCTTAAATTTGAATTACTTTCTTTTTTAAAGAAAGTAACAAAAATGAACGTTGTTTAGGTTTTGCTCCTTTAATGCCATTCTAAAAATGAATTTTATTATCTTTCCCTTTCATTTGAATATCTATATCTTTTTCAACAAATAACACAAAAAATTAGCATATTTTTTTGTTTTCTGTCATTTCTCTCCATTATTTTTTTTCTATTGTTCTTGATTAGTATACAGTTTCGCTGTCCATGTGTTTATTGAATCTCTGTTTCTACTGTTTTTATACACCTAGTTATATTTACTTGATTTTACACAGTTGCTTTTAAAGACAACAACGTATACTTTTCTTTATCATTTATATTATTATAATCAAGAGTTTGTGTATAAACATTATTTTAGTTTTATGAATATTAATTCTTCTTGTGACGCCCTGAATGTGGCTGCTTACAAGATGTTAGCGTTTAATGAGTGTATTTTGTCTGCCATTGCATGGGTTTCTTTATTTACCTGCAAAAAAAATCTTTTGCTTTTGTTCTTGCAACACATGCCAATGTTTTATAAACAGCATGTAAAAAGTGAAAACAATTCTAAACCTCAAAAGCCTAATGCGTTATTTTTTGTTTCTACATAGGCTGTTTTGTAACCTACCTATGATTATTATTGAAAAGGTACAGATATTTTAACAAAACCTGATTTAACTTTGGCAGTTGTAAACAAACTGAATAGTATCAACAATTATATCCCACACATGAATGATTATGTGATAAAGCATGTATCTGAGCCTGGCTCTGAAAAGCAAGGACAACTTTTGCAAAAAGGAGAAGTAACTTACATGTCAGCCAAACTACACAGAATTGAAATTGTTTGCACATGTTAGCATAAAGGATACGCCAAGAGATAGATTGCCTTTTTGAAAACTTGAAGAGCTCAACATAGTCAAGATCAATGAACTCATTATTAAACCCTTTGCATTTTTTCAGAACAGGTATTATTTTCCTCAATAATTTCAGGTTTATATCTTTTTAAAACACACACTGATTAAACTTTTTTTTTTAAATTGCCGTAGTAATATGTCAAAAACTTGTACTAGACCTAAAATTAAGCACATTTCTATGAAAAAAGAAAACGCAAAGTTGGCAAATGATAAATTTTTTGTCCTTATTATTGTTTGCTTTTACCAGTTCAAAGCATACATGCATAGTTTTAGATACAGTACTTTAAACACAAAAATTGATGGGATTTGTTAACAATAAAATTACTTTCCTGTACATTATTTAGTTGCTTTTTGTCGTTTTTTTAAAATAACTTTATGTTATTGAGTTTGCATGAACCTTTTACTTAAATATAAAATACTGTAAAACATTTTATGTAAAAAAATAAAAATAAAACTAGCAGAGCTACACTGCAAATGACGGATGTAAATTGTAACATTGTTATGTGAATCCCATCATGCCCTAATTTTTTTTTACTTGTATCTTGTAAGCGTCTCTACGATTTTATTAGGTTATTTACTTTTTACATACTATTATTTAAGCAATAAAATACTGTAATTTCAATTATAATTGAAAAAAAAGGAGTTCATTAATTGTTTTGTTTGTATAGTTTAAAAGTCTGGAAAGGCTTTTGGGTATTTACAGATGGGGCCAACAAGAGAATAATTATCTTGCGTTCAAAGTAAATGAGTCAAAAGTCGGAAATTTCTTTTTTGAGAAAACCACATTTAAAAGTAAATTTTTTCATCTTTTTCTCCCTTGTATTTTGATAATATTGTTGAAATTTTTTACGTTTGGAAGCTAAGAAAAATTCTTGTTTAAAACAACAATGCTTTGTAAAGTAAAAATTGATACATCTGATTCATTCACCATTGACACGAGATATATGATGGGTTTATATACCGAGCGTCAAAAGAAACGCAACATGCCATTCCTTATTTTCGCACTCATGCACGCTTGAAAGAAAGGTAGGTGAGTTGATTTTTTGTGTGTTGTGAGTAGTAACACATCTGAACATGAGTTCAAGCACACTCCCGAGTCCCGTGCGTATTTTGTCAGTCAAGGTGAGCGATTTTCGAATACCCTGTAAAAAGTGTAAAATCCGTGCGTGTGGAAAAACCATGTGGTCAAGATTCTCAAAATTACACGCAAAGGTACCTTACAATGTGCCCAATAATTATTCTCCATTTTTTAGAATTAAACGATTTTATTTTTACAAACTGCCACGCTAATCTGAAATTGATCGCCATCGTGCTTTAGGACTGCTCCAAACAGGTCTTCCTATCAGTGAAGTTTTCTCCGTATGAATGTAAACAGGACGACGATTTTCAGACTCAGACAATGTCTAGCTACATGAGACAGATACGGTGAGTCATCGGCCCCGTTGTGGGAGGCCTAGGTGCACTACGCAGAGACAAGACATAAACCTTGTCAGAAATAATATGAACAACAGGTTTCTTTCAGCTTCAGCTTCATCGCGTCAGACAAGAGGAAGAAATAATCAACGTATGAGTGCAACGTTTATCTACCTCTGGCCTACGTGCTCGTCGCACATACATCGGCCC
>BMAT01001073.1:53959-65364 GCA_019649035.1 Elysia marginata | reverse complement strand
AAGACAGTTGCCATGATTTTTCCAGCGGACTTTACTGACTTAAACTTTATCGGCTTACAGTTTCCTGCACTTTGTCAGTGCCGTTAGCGTCATAAATGCGCTTCACCCACCTTCAAATATTGCTGTAATCTAAAGTGTCGTCCTTAAATACATTTTCAATCGTTTGTGTATGTTTACGGGTGTTTCTCCCCAACAAATCAGGAATTCAATCATTGCTCTTTGTTTTAAATGAATGTCCATTGGGGCAGCAATTTTGAACTATGCTCAGAAAAAGATGGTTCATAATAAAACGAAACAAATTGCACCAGTATTTAGCTATTATGTTAAGCTACAACTGTGCAAATTTTGGAATACATGTATTTATATAAAAAACACTAGGAGCAGAGCAAAAAAGGCATTACTTTTTGACTCACCCTCGTACCTTTGACAACAGAGGCAAAACAACACTGCTAGAATAATGTGATTTGTCAAAACTATTAGTATGGATAATACACTTTAAACTTAGCATTGATATCAACGGAGACTCTAAAGTTGAATAAAAGTTTCATCAATACCTTTGACTGTCATGGAGCAGTACAGGAATGTTATGGAAGAAAAAAAAATGAAATTATTCTTTGTGAGCCAAAAAAAAAAAAAAGAAAGGAAATATCCCTGTAGGAACACACATCAAAACTTTAAGGATGTAAATTTTGATTTGATTCAAAACTCATCATATTAATACAGTCCATGTATTTCAAAATAAAACATAAGTGCAAAAATAATCTCATTAGTATGTTTACTATAAGTGGTATGTCAGTATGATTTGACTTACTTGACTTAGGGCCTTTCGCATCTCAGTGCTCTGACTGGGATGCCTCGGCTGCTTCTCGAATCCTCGCTGTAAGCTTGGTCCACTCGTCTCTCTGCTGTGCTATGGATCTCAGGTGCTCAAGATCGTGGCTGCTTTTCAGTTTCAAGTTGCTGTTTATGATTTGGGAAAGGTCTCGATTGAGGACGACAGGGAGTGTTGTTAGTGGACGTCCTTTGAATTTGCTGCCTTCCGTCACGAAATATCCGCTCATTGCTTGATTAGCGGGAATTCAGCTGTCTCGTCTCAATATATGACCAAAAAGGCGCCAACGACTTTCAAAAATAAATATTGAGAGAGGGCGTTCATTGCACTTATTGTAAAGAGATGAATTTGTTATTTTCACGGGGTACTTGATGTTGAGTACTTTCATTAGTTGTTTTCTATGGAACCCGTTAAGTCTTTCTTCTAGTGATTGTGTAAGTGCCCATGTTCCGCAGTTATAGGTAAGAACTGACTTCACCAGTGCTTTATAGAGTTTGAGTTTTGTATTTTTTGTGATTTTGTCTCCTTTTAACCAGACGTTTTTCAGTTTTACTAGAGCTGCTGAGGAGAGTTGTTTGCGTCTTTCTATATCCTCTTGGTCTCCTATCAGGGTGCCGACCTTTTTGGTGGTTTGCCAGTTTGTCTCTCCTCTTGAAAGACTTGTAAATTCTGTCTTTTGTATTTTTCTAAAACTTTACCTACTTCTTCTATGTCTATGTCCTGAAAAGCAACGAAGTCGACGTCGTCTACGTATGCTATCTCTCTTGGCAACACTTTTTCAAGTGGAGTTGAAGGTTTGGGCAGGACTGGTCTTACTTCTTTAAGAGCGTGTTCCAGGTAGATTGTGAACAGGACGGGACTGAGGCTATCCCCTTATGGGGTGCCCACGTTGCTGAAGAAAGGTTTCTTATCAGATGCTCCAATTATTTTTGTATCGATAATGGTGTTGCTCAGAAGAAATTGTATCATTCTGTGTTCATCTTCGTTGACAATGTCTTCTAGTATCTTTAACAGGGTTTCTCTATTTATCGTGTCAAAGGCTGCTGACATGTCAATCCCAGCGATCTTGATTGCTATGTTCTCTATGTTGACCTTCGCTGCCAGCCATTTGTGTGTCCATGCGACATCTGACATACTTCGGTTTGGTCGAAAACCACTTTAACTGTGTGATAGAAACTGCTCAACGTGAGGTCTTATTCTTTCCAATACTATCTTAGATAGGGCTTTTCGTATGGTATTTAGGAGCATTATAGGTCTTAAGTTTTTGGGTGGTCCTTTCAGTTTTCCTTGATTTAGCGCAACGTAATTTTTTTTTTTAATCCCTGTTCAATATCTGTGCACCAAGTTTAATCTGATTAGCTTGTCATTAATCTGTTTATACATTAGCCAGAAATGCTAGTATTTGATAAACATTTCAGTGCACAGTGTACTCTGGTTTTGGTAGTGAGCTTAAAATTTGCTTTGGCACAGCTGAAGATAGAACATAGTAAAACTTCGGCCTAACATTGATCTGTATGGAAAATTGTCTATGAAATGAAATTTATCATATTAGCCCAGCCACAGTAGACTCACAATTGCACATCTCAGACAGCTCATATAACCTAACACTTACATCTCCACCACTGTCCTTGATGCCGATGATGTTTGGGTGCTGGGCCAACTTAACGATTGCATCCACAGGAATGTTCATACCCGTGTTTCTGGGTACATTGTAAATGACGATAGGCAGCGGACTTTGGTCAGCAACCTAAAAGTTAAGAAAGATTTTCTTTTTTAGAAAATTGAATTGTACAAATATCTCGCAACCAGTTTAGAGAGGGAGACGTTGCTGTTGCAAGTAACACACAACAAGGTATTTTTATAATATTTTGAGCAATGTCTTCTTTCTGGGTTTGCAAATGTTAAAAAACCGCATAAAATTATCAAAATATGGAAAAAAGACATCTTAAAAAATTCTTTTGATTTTAAGTATTGAAAAAAAAAGAAGAACATATGAAGAGTTTAAGGACATAACCAGACAATCTTCTCATACATCACCCATTTTAACATCCATTAAAAGCGGTTGTTTTTTTGTTATGTTAAAAACAATGGATGCAGCTTAAAGTAACTTTATCAAATCACTCCTTTGATAAGACAAAATTATTTTTTAAATTTCAAATTTTGTAAAGTTTTGAGTTAGAAATGTCTCATTTCGTCCTGAAATGCGTTAAATCATCTTCTACAATGTTTAATCAAATTAAAATTTTTGCCGTTTGACTCATTTGGACTCATCGCATGACTCATATACAGCCTTCTGTTCTGCTTCCACTGAAGATTATTGTGCTACCAGAAATTTTGGTCTTTAAAAGCTAGATTCCGCTTATCTCTACATTATTGGTAATTAAGATCGATCCAAGAAAAAGAAAAAAGAAAAATATGGTTGGGTCATCTTTCAAAACTGTACGCCCGATTTAAGAAGAATATCTGACATAGATTCAAGAGAACTTTTTTTTCTTGTAATTACTTTTGTTACACCTTTAATTAGCTTCTTTTAGCAAAATTGAAAACATTGCTTCATAAAACATTCAGATGGCAAGGAAAATAAGCTCTACTTACAGCAGTGTAATGTGCCACAAGTGCCTCACTGGTCATTCCATCTTTAAAGTAGTAGGGATTGACCACCAGTAGAGCATGGGCCCCAGCCTCTGCCATCTCCGTCCCCATGCGAATTGTCTCTCTGGTGGCTGTAGCAAGAAAACTGTTACATTAAAAGCCAGACTGGAGCAGAGAAACTACACCTTGAAATAGGCAAGACATACAAAACATCAATGCAATATGGCATAAGCTTTACTTCTGCTTAATGAAATGTATAACATATAAAATATTGACCACAAAATGACATTTATAAATCTTATTTACTAAAAATTTTTATTTTAGCACAGAATTTTCTGTCTACAGATGAAAAAATTTAAGAACTTACTTGTTTTTCTTGAGCACCTATTTGAAAATCTTTAAAAAAATTGTAAATTACAAACAAAATTTTATTGCATTTTGAAAATGAAAGTCTTACAGTTACACTCGACACAAACTTCAATGAGATGAAAAATTGTGTTATCCTTTTTTTAACATAATATAATATAAAGAGATAAATATCTTTGAAAAGGTCAGTAAGGCAGAAAAATCTTCAATAAATAATATATTGTGTTGTGTGATTTCAACTTTATTACAGTTACATAGGCTCTTTCACACACTAGTTGGGTGTAAACAAAACGCCACATCAAAAATCAAATAGAACTACCAAAGAAGAAAATTTTGAGTTTCTCCTGTAAAATTTAACACTTCAACTAAGCTGATTTGCCCACAGGTTTAAGTTGCCTTTATGATGACTTTGTTGAGACTTTTTCAGTAGACTGTTCCCTAGAACAAACCTCTGGGTTTATTAATAACCACTTTCTGCTTACTTTTATCCCTGGGTAAAACATCATGTTGTCATCATATTTGCAAAATGGCATCTCATAGTTAGATATAACCTGGGGCACAAAATTCATTTGCTAATATATAATACTTACAACTTTCCCATTGGAGAAAATATGTTCCTACTGAAAGATTGACCATAATCTCATCACTAAGCGCATGTCAAAATAAAACACCTCTGAGATATATGCCTTTTTGCAAAGCACTTGACGATATGAAAATTACAAAAAAAAGGAAATAGAACACCCTCAGTAACATAAATAAATGAATAAATAAATATGTTTAGCGTCCTCCACCGCCGAAGGCAGTCTCTTTACCCCAGCAGGCCTATACACAAGAGCAAATTCAACTCATATTTCAGAGCATTACAGTACGGCAGCCTGTTACTTAGGCGCTCAAATACTAACATTCCACAAATTTCAAGCACTGCCTTTAGCCAGGTACCCAATTTACATAGATCTGTTGTCTCTGCATGATTATCTTACATTCACATCCTGAACCAGCCATGATGAGTTTGCCTGGGGCAGCCAGCCTGGCAGTCTCTCTGACTACTTGAACCCTCTCCTCCCAGCTCTGGAAACACCACTCTGCATTGGAGCCCTGAACAACATAACCTGCAAGTCACAAAAATATTGTAGAGGTTGAAGAAAAAGTCTTAAATTTTCCTCTCAAGGGGCAGGCACATTGATTTCTACCTTTTCAAATATTCAATTTTATCTCCCACTAGCATGACAGCAAAGAACTAAACTTGCATTTGGTGGTAATGTCATTGCTTTTTTTATATGAATTGGATTTCACAGTCTATATTAGTGGATTGCAAAATCTTTCCATTTCTATCTTCAGAAAATGAATAGAATGTTATTGATGTATGAACCTTCTCATGCAATCCCTGTATCTAGTAATAATTATGATCAAATCAAACTGAATCACAAACAAAAGTTTACAGAAACAATCAGGCTTTTATAGGACAATGAAAAAAACAGCATTTCGGAGCAATGACTTTTTAAAAAAGCTTTGTTGAGGTATACAGTTACCTTTGAAAGGAATCTTGTTCCACTTCTGCATGTTATGCTCAAGCTTGTCGAATGCTATTGACTCATCCTTGTTGTAAGGTGTGGCAAGAGGTGGGTAGATTCCTGAGATATCCAAGCTTTTCCCAGACATAGTGGACGATAAGGCACGCTGGTAGTAATAAAAGAGAAGAAAAGTTCATCCCCACAAGTCTCCTTTTCACCCTATAAAAGCAAAGAGGTTCAGCTGCCTCTTGAAAAATACAACGCAGGCAAGCACAGTCCTTGCACAACTGATGGCAAATAAGCCTTGAAGGTACTAACAAGGCCATGATCCTGCATGTATGACTCTTTAGGTTATCCAATAGTGAGCCCATATATACCAGTGGTAAGCGAAAAAAAAGGTTTACATATTTGTAGTTGTACTTCCCTAAGGTTAACTAAAATATGTTTTTCAAAAAAAACAAGTAAAAGGTTAATACTGCTAAGACCTTAAGTTACTAGGCAATAAAACTTATTACCTAATTAAATTTGCTTCAAGAGTATATTAGAGCAATGTTGATTTATTTCTTGTTGTTTGCACAAAATATAACTCTAACATTAGGAGCAGGTTCCCAAAGATTTGTCACAGCTTTTTTTTTTCTATCTAAAAGCTTATTTAAATCTTAGGAGTCCCTGTAGTTACGTAAAATTAAACTTCAAATCATGAAGTTAGAGAAGCAAAAGCAAAATTTTTAAAGAGATCATAACTTACCTTTTTGATGGTGATCCAACGTGGAAGTGATACACAACTTTGGACTTTTGATAGCAGCTTCATTAGTCAGAATTTAGATTTAAAAACCAGGAAACCCCCAAGAAGAAGAAAATGTACACTTCTGAGAAAGAGAACACAATCAAGTCTTGATTTTACTTACTAGTTCAAGACCGGCATGTCTTCCAAATTGGAAAAAAAATACAAAAAAAATTCTCTATGAAATTAAATATAAAAGTTCACCCATGCAGAATTGAGAGGAAGATAGTGGAAGGAATTGCCAACATGATATACTGTAAAGCCTACAAGTTCTTCGAATTTCCCTGTTGTGATAATTATATGGATTTAGCATCATACTAGCATGAGTTATTCATTGCTTTAAAAGATTAATATCTTTAATTGCACTCTCTGCAAAATTAATTCCTCTGTTAGAGTAGTAGTTGCGATCATAACCTAGATGTCATATTATTATATTATAATAATTCTAATGACCTGCATATTGTGTAAATATAACTTCTTTATAGTTTAAATTAGGACATCTTGAGTACATAAATTACTTTTAGTTTAAAAAAGAAATAAGATGTAGTAGTAAACCAATGGATACAAATAAAAATGAAATCTAAAAATCAAGTATTAATTAGGCCTGATTTCTTTTAAATATATATTTTTCAAAATCCAAATCACATCAGGAATTTCAAATTTATAATGTCATTAAAGTTCATATTCTGCTTCTAAGACAAAACATTGACTGATAAATGCTTCTCAAAGTATGAGGATATACAGAAAAATCAGACTTAATGAAATGATAGCTTTGATTTGCATTTTTATAATCATCTTCAATTCTCCTCCCACAAGCTTGAACTTGCAGCAGATTTTAATAAAAAAAAGGGGTGGGGACACAAGCATACTCAAAGATTATACAAGACTAGGAGTAGGAGCAGAAAACAGTGCCAGGGAGTGTGATGCTAAGCCGGTTAAGAAAGTCGTTATCAAAATGATATCTCTTTATTAATTTAGAAAAAAGAAAACATTGTAGGTCTAGACTTAATCTGGATTCAGTAAGTAGGTGCCCTATTTAGTAAATGTCTCGCGTCCAGGGTAAAAAAGTCGAATGTCACATTTTTCACTTCAAAAGGAGTAGCTATTCCGAATAAGATACCTTTCTAAGCTTTCAAATGTAAAAAAAAACATTATAAATATATAAATATTTTGTGCTATAATATAAAAACTTTTTTTGTTGATTTACATTACAGAGGAAAGAAGAAAAATAGGAATGTATGTTAATTGCCTTTTTATCAAAAAAGGAAATTGCCAGCTTTCAACTCATTTGCACTTAATCATTAATGCGACAAAATTGATTCAACTTTTTTTTAATTGGTGTGATATTGCTATACTTATCAAGCCCAAAGTATAATTGTTTGATTTTTAAGTTTTGACACATCCAAAATATAATCTCTCTCCAGTTTTGTAAGGTTTTAATTTTCAATGATACCGCTCAACAATTGAAAGGCATTTTGTCATGACAAACTTGTTCCTTACCACTGTCTGTTTTTCTAGTAGTCACTGTTTTAAAAATTAAGTTCCATTCCATAAAATAGACTGAGAAAAAGAATGGGGTTGGGACTTAAATGAAGCGCATAAGGCACTTTAAAAATGTGCCCCTTACATGTATTGACATAAGTGGGCATTTTACTCTGATGGGGAGAGGACGTCAGTCAACTGCAGGAGAATACATGTAGATGATATCTAGGGGGCAATCGTCAATGCAGGGAGCAGTTAAACAGTTGCTTGCTACCAATCATCCGGCCCTTAACAACAATCCACTAAAATCAAGTATAGCCTAAAATAGCACTTTGTTCCTCTACTTTTTGGTCTTTTTCTCCTTCTTGAACATTAATATTGAAATTCATAGGTATGTATCCTTTGTCATCATCAACACCTTTGTGTTTTTTCTGTGATTTAATTCTTTTGCTTTTCCCTTCTGTTCCTCTTAAGCCATCACAACCTTGTTTTTCTTTTAAAATTTGCCATCGCATCTTAGAGCTTCTTTTTACAATCTTCTGCCCTCTTGTTTTCTTTTTCTCTTCCATTAGTTTGTCACCTCCTCATTACCGAATAAGCGTGCTCTCAAAGAAAAAACAATTGATAGTCAAGTTTTATGATGTATAATTAACATATGCCACTTGTGTGGGTTAAGAGAGTTAGAAAAAATAAAGACATGTATTTGGTACTTGAATTTAAGTATACATGTCTCGCGTTCTTATATCTATCCAAACAAGTCTTTGGTAGTGAGTATTCAGAGGTGAATTTTTAAATATTTTAGATACTGATACTAAAACCATTTCTAAACACTTTTCACATCTGTTTCATGTTGAAACTTCATGATTCATGTGTTTAGTTTTAACTGGTAGGGTGGCATAGGACTTTACACCTTTATAATTGTCTAAACGGTATTTCCTCGCCTTTCTGAAATTTTAAAAGTCCTAACCCTGCCGGCTTCAAGCAACTATAACTTAACACAGAATGATGAAAAAGCTTTTCTGTTTTTTTTGTATTTGAAAGTAGAGAAAATAAGCTATTTTTTTAAACCAATATCTCACCATAATTTCAACTTAAGACTCATTTTGACAGGTTGCAACATTGACATATTTAGCCTAAACCATTCTAAAATCAGTTTAGCATGGAGCCTTAATCGGGAATGCGATTTCAAGGGAGAATTAGAGTAGCCGTTCTTGGCTGAAAGGCAGCCAAGGCGTAAGTGCGTTTTTTCTTCTAGTTTTCATTGTTTTGTTTCCCTCAAACTACTTAGTTTTTGCTTGATAATTTATCATTATTGACTATTGAAATTGAAAACAATGAACCATCTAACTTTAGTAAGTCGAACTTTTCATCAGCCAAACCGATATCTTTTGTTTGTTTACTGTTAAGAAAGCCTAAATTCTCTATGGTATTATTAACTATGTTTGTGGCAAATTGACTCAGTATTACGTGCTTTTAATGCTTCATACGTATTTTTTCTTTAAAATCTAAAACTAAAAGCTTAATGCCTACATGAGCCATTTTGTGTGTTGCGGAAGAGAAAAGGGAATGTCATAAGCGACTGATTGCAATTATTCAAGCATATTGGTCTTCTTTACTTTTGAGAATGAACCCACACTGGTTTCATTTAGAGCTATCTCGATCGTGTCAGTTGGCTTTGCAGTAGCAACAACAACAACAACAACAACAAAATACAATGGCAACCCTTTGGCGTTTTAAGTGAAAAATCTAAAGTAAGTTTGAAGAGCAAAAAAAGCACTTTAAGTTTAATATTAAAAACCTTTCAGTTTCTAGATCTATGATTATGTTTTGATAAATATTTTGCATGTGGGCGAAATGGATTTTTTCAACATTATCCATAACGTATCTGGCGATTTTCTTCCTTATCTATTAAAGATATATTAATTTGATTTATTGTGTTATATTTATAAGCTCGAGTCAGTAAAGTCGGAAAGACCTGTCTAACAATAGGTGCCGTTTATTATTTTATTTTATAATTATGTCATTTTACATATATTAATGTACAATAAAAAAATAATAGCAAAGATAAAGACGAGAAGCCGCAGATTGCCACATGTATAAAGTTGGAAAAAAAAAACAACAACGTAACTTAAATAAATTGAGTTTCTGTTTGCTAAATATGGAAACATTACATTGAAAATCGTCGCAATTTTTACTTTGAGTGAATCAAAGTAATTACACTTTAAATTATAAGCCAAAGTGAATTTAAAAAAGAAGTATTCTGTTGTTGATAACGCTAAAAAGCATTATTTTTTAGGTCTTGAGTTGGACACGACCTTTCAATCAGGAACGATAACTCTTGTTTTCCCGCTAATCTCATTCCCGATAAGTTAGTAGCCACACAGTGCATGAATAAAGAACAGTTTTACAAAGGAAAATTGCCTAGCCTTAAAATAGTTTTACTGAAAATTGACAATGTGAACTCAAGAAGAACTGATTCCCAGTGTTCTCAGAACTATAGAGTCCAGCGCTGTCAAGGCAATGGGTCCGCATAAATTTGTTTTACCCACAGAGTACGCTTATAATGAGGCCTTCACTGATGCCCACTTCTGCCCAAAAGATCCTGATAAACCGGAACAGACACGTCTAAACGACGATTCCACTGTTTTTAATGCTGAACTCGAGGGTATATCATTAGCCCTCAAATATTTTTAAACAAAAAAGATTTTTAAGATCTGTAATCTATACTGACAGCCTCTCGGCCATACAGGCCCTACAGGGGAAAATTTTAAGAATAAAAATGTTCCTCACATCTAAAACCTTTTAGCAAAAATGGCCCCTCGGATAAAAGTCATCCTGGTATGCATCCCTTCTCATGTAGGAATACCTGGAAATAAGAAAGTTGATGAACTTGCTAAATTAGCGCTCAATCAGGAAATGCACGTTGATAAACAAGTCATCTGGTCCGAACTAAAACTCAAACTAAAGACACATCTTGAACAACTGTGACAGATGGACTGGGATACTGAAGTCGACAATAAACTTCATGAAATTCGACCAAATCTTAAAGAAAGACTCGTTTTTGACAAAAGACTGAACAGAAAACAGGAGACTGTTGTGAGCAGGCTCCGTATTGGCCAATCATGGATCAGTCATGAATACCTTTCAAAAGGGGAACAACAACCCTATTGTACAGCTTGTGAATGTCCTTTCACTTTGAAACACATGGAATGCGCCGATTGTTTGCTAAGCAGTCAAAAATATCATAAGACGACTGATATGCACACACTATTTCGAGAGGTGAAAGCCTCTCAGATTTTGGATTATCTGTTCAAAAGAGATTGGATTATATGGCAAAATCTGAAGCAATGTATCTATCGAAAACTTTTAAAACTGTAAGTAGTATCTAAGATTTTTAAAACTTGATTTAAATTTATATGAGATAGGTTGGCAAGTTTATAGTAGCGAAGCAAACTAAATTTGAAGAGATTGTAAGCCCTGAGATCATCGCTCGATTAATGATGGACTGGGCTTGCAAAAATTTCAATCAATCAATCATGCGTATACATACTCTGCCATGATAATATTAGCACACAGTCCCTCTTCTTCGTTCACAAATCGCAGCCAATTTTTCATGGCCTTCGATTTTTTATTTAAAAACTTCGATTTCCTAAAGGTGTTTCTTTTCATTCACATAAAATCATAAAATGTCTTCAGATTTGAGTAAGACCAAAGTAAATAGAAAACAGAGGGACTCAAGAGAGAGAAAGACACACACACACGCAAAAAGCAATAGATAGGGTACTGCTTTTACTCAATTATCCCTCAAGAACCTATAATTTATGCGGTGTGTGTTGGA
>BMAT01001073.1:30830-40860 GCA_019649035.1 Elysia marginata | reverse complement strand
CCAGTAGGGGCCCGGACTGTGCTCGGCTGTGTTTCGAACCTGCGACCTATTGGCCACGGAGCGAAGTCACTACCAACTGAGCTATCTAGGCCCTTTTTAAATGAAGAAGTTTAAAACGAAGCTAGGAAGCTGGCTGAACTGTATTAATTATCTATGTGCGTTCTTCTGCCTACTATTTTTCGAAGTGTGTAAAATGGACTTAAATAATCACGCCCATAATCATCACAGACAATCGTGACATAGGTTGGCAGCCTAGTATTCACAAGGTTCTTTATCTCTTTTACCTTGGCGAATATCACCAGTTATCGGATTACTAAAATGTTGACCACGACATATCGGCATGCTCTTGGCGATCTCTTGACGCTGAAAACAAAGCCAATTTAAGAGATTTAGTTGGAAATAATAACAACAGAAAAATTGTTGCGTTTCTCTATTTTGTCGTTGTTATATGAAATGCGAAATATTTTCAATTAATTATACTGGTAGTACATTGTCGCATGGCAAATGTCGTGCTAACTGGGTTAAATGCGAAGAGTACATTGTGGATATCCTTTGGACAGATTTTTAAGGGGGAGGGGTCGATGTACACGTAATGAAAAACTTATCAGGGGATTTGTACAAAAAGTCAAAATCCAACTGATCTACAGCAATGTCGGTACTATGACCAACAAAATCAACAGCACCACCACCATATCTACGCCCAACAACAACCAAACAATTTTAACTTTATATTCTTCTGAATTAAACTCCAAGGTCATGTGGCGTTTATAAAGCTTTCCTGTGTCCATTGTTTGTTCTCTCTCTCTCTCTCTCTCTCTCTCTCTCTCTTTCTCTCTCTCTCTCTCTCTCTCTGTTTCGTTCTATATCTCTGTCTGTCTCTCTTTGTCTCTCTGTCTCACTCTATGTATGTCTCTTTGTCTGTCTGTCTGTCTATCTGTCTCTCACTCTTAATATTAAGGAAGCAGTTGCAACGCTCTCTATCTATCTAATACTCTCTCTCTCTCTCTCTCTCTCTCTCTCTCTCTCTCTCTCTCCTTGTCTGTCCTTCCTCGTGTCTGACAAAACCTATCTTTTCTTTTGCTATTGGCCCAAGTTTGCTGCATTTGTTGTTTTTTTTTTCTTTTCATTATTGTAAAACAGAATAATACAAACTGACTTTGATGCAACTATGATTTTTATTCAGCTTTGTATCGGCCCAGACGCAAAGAAAATTAAGTATTAAGAGTCGTTAGCTGCCGGTCTATGCAAGACCGAAGTGTAAAAAAAATAGTATTTAAAAAAACTAATTGAATGTCTTTTTATTGGTCTGCTTGTCTGTCTGTCTCCACCTCTCTCTCTCTCTCTCTCTCTCTCTCTCTCTCTCTGTCTCTCTCTGTCTGTCTCTCTCTCTGCCTCTATCTCTCTCTCTCTCTGTCTCTGTATCTCTCTCTGTCTCTCTCTCTCTCTTTCTTTCACTCTCCTGTTTTGCCTTTTGTGCAAAAGATTAAGAAGATCGATGCACGATATCTGAATATTGCTTAATCTAAAGAGGATCTTGTGGGCCTGGACCAATGCAATGTTTTATGAAGTGGGAAAGCAGCGGGTGGTGGTGTCATATTGTTTCCACTCGCTAAACCCTTAATTGGCACAATACGAGAAGACCTGGGAACAGAGGCTTTTTCCACGGGCTTAAATCACTGGGAGTGTAGCTGTGTGACTAGTGAGTTGATTAGCCTTTTTAATGTTCGTTGACTGATAACAAATGCTGGACATAATTTCTATCTCCTATGACCTCGCACCCTCTCTCTATTTTCTCTCTCTGTTTCTCTCTACCTATCCATCCATATTTCTATCTATCTATCTGCCTGTCTGTCTATCTATCTGTATATCTATCTATCTATCTATCTATCTATCTATCTATCTATCTAACAACGTGCCCGGCGCTATGTCTTTGTTTTAGTATTTCAAATCAGTTTTTTTTCTTGTCCTTGTTCTATGACTTTTCGTGTGACTTACCAATTTTTTTTTCAAAGCTATGTATATATTATTTACGCTTTATTTTCTTTATCTTCTGTATTTCTTACTTTGCAGACATGATATGAAACAAAGTTAATTGCAGTTCTACGTATTGATCTTATTTGGTTTAAACTGTTAAATCTGAAATTAAATGCTGACGAATCGCCTAGAAAGAGAATAAAAAATTTTTAGTTGATCAATTATTTAGTTAGTTAGTCCATAATTTATGTAGTTTATAAACTGTGTTACCGGTAAGATAATTCGTGAGTCATATTGTAATTTCTTTACTTAATTGGTTGAAGATGAGAGAACGAAATGGAGGGAAGGGTTATGGGAGAAATATCAAGTCAAGGTGTAGAAGAAGAAAGGCTAATGTGTGTGTGTGTGAGAGAGAGAGGGGGAAGTGGTGGAAGGAGATATAGGTAGAAATAGATATCTAGATAGATAGATAAGAGATATATATAGAGAGAGACAGGCAGAGAGAGAGAGACATAATAAGAGAAAGACAAAGACAGAAACAGACAAAATAAGAAAAAGAGACAGAAACAGACAAAGAGAGATTGAAAACTTAATGAGAAAAAGGCTTGCTGAAGCTACTTTGATTTTGATATCAATATTAACAAAACATTTCATATTCTCACCATCGGATTTCTTTTTTATTATTTGATTTAGCCTTTTTAGTTACACCAGAGAAGAGCTGTTTTTGCACTCAAATTTATAGTTTCCTCCTGTTCGAGAACCGGTCTTTTTTCTCTCGGACGATTCTCGCTCTGAGTCTAAACCTTGCTCGTCATGAAGTTGACAAATAAACGCCTCACCGCTAAACGTGGTAACCCATTTACTGATATTTTAAGTTATTGGCACATAAAATTCTTAGTCCTTCTTATCTATTATTCATCAAGGTTTTTCCGAAATATTTGTTGTCTTTTTTGTTTCCACATCTTGTTTTTTCTCAGTATTCTAGACAGGCCTATAAAATTATGGAAATAGATGTCAAGGGAGAGAAAGACGCTTAATAATTTATATGAAACCAGTCAATTTTGGAGCATGATTTACTGTGCACCGTGAAGATTTCTATGAAGTTAAGGAGTGAATCCAACAGAAGGAAAATGTTTTTAAGAAGCTAGTATTAACCAAATTATGCAATTATTATTACCGTTTAGCTACATCCAGAACAATTATCTTATCTAGAGAGTCTGTGTCTGAAAAGCGTTTTGTTTTTGCAAGTATAAAAGCAACAAACAAAACTTTAAATAAACTAGTAACATAAACATTGCTGATGATTAAAAGGGATCGAACTATGTAAAACAAAATCAGCTTATAAACACCAAAAGCACTGTATTTAGAAATCAACAAGAGGGGGGAAAAATTAAAACAGTTTTATTTTCAAAATTAATAAATATTTAAGTTCAAAGTTTCCAGCGGGGTAAAATTGTCCAGGTATTGTCTTGGTCTTTTTTTTAAAGGATTTCGCCTCCTCAGGAGTCGTTCGCCTTTCTCTCTTACCTTTCGTTTAATAAGTTGTTTATGAGGTATCGTAATACCAAGCTGGGCTTCACTCAGCAGGTGACCATTTTCTCATCAGCTATCTTCACACAAGATCACTCGCCCTCTATGGTTGCCTCATTTATGACGCCCTTTAGGAAATCTCCACGCCTACCTAATACTAGTGCCTCTAAACCAGCCTAGTGCTCTCGGTACAGGTTCCTGAAGCTGGTGTGCTAACGGAGTGAGTTTACTTTCGAGTCTTTTAAGAAAGCGTCGTGGATGCAAAATCAATTCAAGAGTCAGATACTGCAGTTCAAGAACCTTGGTCGATATTTGTTGTGAGGCAAAGAAAGAGGAAAGGCGATAACGTTGTTATCGCCTTGTTTTGTCATGAAATATTTAGATGATAACGTTGTTATCGCCTTGTTTTGTCATGAAATATTTAGATGTCAGAATCAAGAAGAAAAAGAAAATTAACGAAGGCACATCTGGCAGGTAAGGTGCAGAGACTCATTTTATGAGAAGACAATCTGACAGCAAAATCTTGATAACGGCCAAGCCATTTAGATCGAATGGACTGATTATCATCCCCGCTTTTTGTTTGCTATGTCTTTAAGTCATCTAATTTTCCTGGAACTGTTGCTAGTACGGTAGTAGGCTCGCACCGACAGACTATTATCTCTACTGACTCATAAATTTGAGCAAGAAAGAAAATCTAATCTAGATTTGTTTTCGAAAAAGGGATTCAAATTTTATGTAAAAAAAGGTATGTATAAGAAAATGACCAGTCTTACTTAAACCAAGTTTAAACCTTTTCAATAAAAGATTATGTTGGCATGATTAACCTAGCTCAGAGAACAAAATGTCTATAAAAACAATTTGACAGGCGTGTCTGTTATTTTTGTTTTGCATAATTTCCTCTTTACAAAAATGATATTTAACAGGTATTTCATATTAATCAGCTTAATATCGTTACTCGGTACATCGACTACACAGTTAAGTACTTGTCGGCAAAAAACCTCCAGAAATAGGAAGTGGTCATTTCTCGTCTTGTAAACGAGAGTAACTCATAGACTGTATCACATTTTTCTTCGCTGTATTTTTATATACATAGCCTACTCTGTGCCCTGACCGAAACAGGATTCAAAGCAGTTAAAAGTATGCGTGTTTAAAGGGAATCGGAAAGAGTAGTATATCAAAGAGATGTAGTAAGAAAAAAAAATGATTAGCGATGGTTTTGACCTAAATCACCTACTGGTGCGGAATTGTGCATCAAACTTCGTCTACAGAGCGTTCTATTTCAGCTGAGTAGTAATTTTTTTTCTATGGTACCTTACAAATAGCTGCTCAATTTGCAAGGAGGAAGACGGAACAGATGAAGTTTCCCAATTTGTGACTTAGATTTAGGTCAGAATCGTTGGGAAAAAACGTAAGCGGTTTTGAAGTAAAAAATAGTTTTAGGATTTTTCTTGTATTTTTGGTTACCTGATTTGTGTCCAGACAGCCCTATTCGAAAGTCCTGAAACGGGTATTCTGAAACAAATCAAAATTTAATGTGGTAAGTACAATTTAATAAACCGTTTTAGCTTGCTGTATGCAGAAGACATAGGAGTAGGCAGCCTTTTTTGGTGGTATTAACTTTTTTTTTTTGGTCATACGGATCCTTCATAATATTGTTGGAGATTCTGAAAGTGGTTGTTTTCTTACTTTTTTTACATTTCGAACAGAAAATAAACTATTTCTTAACTGGATATCTAAATATAAGTGAAAATAAAACAGGACAATAGTTTTCTCAAACAATTTATGGCTGCAGTCTAATTTCATCTAAAGACAATTCAATTTTGCCTTCAATAATGGTTTCTTGAAGTGAAAAGATCTTCATTGCGTCGGCAGGTTTAGAGTTCTAAAACGGGAATAAAAAAGATCCGAATTCGTAAATGATTGAGTTAGGTTTGAGCAAATGTTATCTTCTTTATTTAAAAGACTACACCCCCTTTTGAAATCACAGGAAGAAGTTGGCAAGAAAAAGCGCGGGAGCTAGAAATGGGGGGAAAGGGGGGGCATACTTGAAGAGAGGTTTAATGTGATAGCTTTAAAACAGTTCAAAGAGCACCTCTCGACCCTAATAGATGGGCATTAAAGCAACAACGATCAACACTCTCGTCTGCCTAGAGTAAACAACAATTACATCAGAGTCAACGGGTTTGTCGATAACATTAACAAGTGTAGACTTCCCTGCTATTTTTGCATTGCTCATTACGATAATTTCTTTCCAGTCCATAACGTTAAAAATCAACATTGCTTTTTAGGACATGAACGATTTTTAAGGGGCACCAAGAAGAAACCAAATCCGTTCCCCGCGAGGCGACAAGAAACTTCTAAGTGTGGCTTTCCTATCAAATAGAACCCGATACACGACAGCAAAATGGTTGGAGTAGGTGCGAAAGAGGCCCAGAAGGCTGCAGTGACGAGAGATGAATGGCGTTCTCGGATTGGTGGAAATCTCGTTAGAGCAGTTTATCTTAGGGAAAGAAGACTCCCCGTCGCTTTGCTTGCCGTTAGCATTTCATATACCCCCTAATCGTGCCCTGGGGGCTTGTTCAAACAACAGGTTCTGAGAAACAAGTGAAGAATATATTGTAACATCTTAAGTGTACATAGCATTCTCTAAATATCGGTAGCGATAGGCTTTAAATGAGCTGTGCCTTACACAAACATTGGCCGTCTTAACACGGTATCTCCTATCAGATTCTGTTTTCAGTGTTGTCTTAACCATAATGTTTTTTCGTGCTTGTTCCTTATGCTGTATCGCATGCTCTGCCTGCTTGTCTCAATTCACTGAGAAAACGAGAAAAGAGCTAGATGCAAACAGATGTAGTAAAGTTCACAACAAAGATTACTATAATTATCCTAGAAGCGATTATAGTTCAGAGTCTGGATTGTATTTTAACTGCATAATCACGCACTAAATGTAAAATCTTAAGCAATGCATGCTTCATGTAAACATTTACCACTCATGCATGCAAGCATAGGGTTTTTGATAGTGGTTATATCATCAACTTTAGACCTTTTCTTTCTATTTTAATGAAATCATTGACCCCAGAAGACCTCCATAACTGCAAAAATTCCCACCCAACTTAAGACGCCCGTTTAACATTAACAAAGCCTCACAAGCAAAATCTGCGATATTAGGCAGTTCTTAATACAGAAATGTTTATTTTGCATACCTCAGCTTTCTTTATAGAAATATTCGGTTATGCTTTGTCTTATTTATGAACTATGAACATACTGGTAATCTCGATAAAGTTAAAAATGTTTGTTGACGGCATATCGACTGTACATTAAATTAAGAACAACTAGTGTGCAACAGGGGGACAAGTTTATATATTAAAAAAAAAACTTTTTTGAAAACAGGTGGCAGCTACATAATAAACCTTTTATAATCGCAAAAAATTATCTTGCAATATTTAAAAATTATATAAGGTTTTTTTTTTATCTCATTGAGAGGCACAAACAAGACTTCATAAATTGTTTTCACGAAAATCGCGGCATGTCAAAGTTCTGACTTGTGCTGGGTGTATCTTGGCTTCCTGAATCCTATATGGTAAATATCATCTCTAATAAACTTCACAAGAAACTATTTGAAGAAAACTGGTAAACAGGGAAAACATAACATTCACGCGTGTTCATATTTGCGACCATTATTTTTTTTAAAGATGTTGCGCAAAAGAAATACGGAACAACAACAGAACACAGAAGTGTTAAAAAGTAAAGAAGATTATCACTCAGTGCTTATTGCCAAGCTTTAAGAGTTGATGATTTCGCGGTTCTGGATTAGACATCACAGCAGTATCGTTGATCCGATTATAATTGTTATGAATCATTAGCACTGGGCAATTTTGTACTAATGGCAACGCCGGGTGGATTAAAAACAAGTCCACCACAGAGTATAATGGTGGCACGCGCCTATTGCAAACAAGAAGAGGCCGGAATGCAGAATGCAAGGTAGCTTTGTCACCACTGGGAGCGGAATATGTACCGATTATTTACTCTTTTGCTGACCAATGCCCTTGCCTCTCGTGTTGTAGAACAAACTAATATTTTGGGTGTTTTTATCGAATACAGCGATGACTTTCTTCATACATGTAAATTATCTTATCTATCAGCAACAGCGTTCTCTATAATCACCCGAATCTCTCATCGAATAACGTGTGCATTGGTCGAAGACTGGGGAAATTCGAGTAAAGACCATTGACACGCAAGTATGCAGATTTATTTTATGAGATTTTCAGGGGTTTGATATTCCTCTCCCTCCCCCACCCAAACCTTTCTCTCCACCTCTCTCTCTCCCTCTCTCTCTCTCTCTCTCTCTCTTTATCTCCCTCTTATACTCTTGCTTCTTTATTCTGTCTTTTCTTTTTTCAGCCAATCCTACCTCTCTCTCTATCTCTCTCCCTCTCTCTGAAGAAGACAGACAGTCAGGCAGAAAGGTAGAAAGAGAGAAGAGATAGAGAAATAGAGATGGGTAGATAGGTCTAAAGAGAACGCACAGAATCAGGAAGACAGACAAGCAGACTTGCACCCAAAAAGAAGTAGACGAACAGGTGTGGCTATAAATGCAGACAGAAACAGAGGCAAACAAACAAGTACCGGTATTACGCAAGCGTTAAGAGGAAAAGAGAGCGAGAGATAGATTGGGGAAGAGGGCAAGGAAGACAGAAAAAGACAAACACAAAGGGGAAAATGCACAACAAATAAAGTGCGAGAAATTTACAATAGAAAAAGAGGCTTAGGACAAATGTAGTCAAAGAGGAAGACACAAAAAGAAAGAGACAAAGGCGGAGAAATAGGGGAGGCAGACCCTGAGCCCCTCAGCGATTTGGACTGTCTTAAGTCTAACTTTCCTTTTACACCCTTGTAGAAAGCATAGAATATCACTAGACGCCCTGTCTAAACATGCTCTCTCCCCTGCCAGGCCAAACTCCCGACCTTTTCACCAAGCTAACAGCCAAGTCGACGGCCTCTCCTCCCAGATCTCTATCTTTCTATTGACACCTCCGAGCTGTCAGCAGGCGATCCTAGCATCACTTCAACGTTAAAGGTTTCTTGAGTTAGTCTAGAGGGCTACTCTGCAGCGATTATATATATGTCACGAACAGCTTGATAGCCGCGCTCTTCATAACAACAAAGGTTGTAGGGGCAAAACAGCATGGGGTGGGCGAACCAATAAAGATAGCAGATAGATTGGCCACACCCCTTCTCTCCCTTCCATTCCCGTCATAGGCCAAGCCCCGCCCAAAAAGATGTCAACAACAAACTAAGCAGGCGTTTGAGGAACTTGCGGCGGCAATCCAACGAGCCCCTCCCCCTTCCCTCGTCACCCCAATACCTCTCACATTCCTTTCTTAAATTCTATTACTTTACGTACTCACTCTCTCACTCGCTTGCTCGCTTGCGCGCCAAAGTGAGAAGCCATTTCTGCACGGTCACAATACTCATTACACCGATTCCATTTCCAGTGTGTTTAGGAGGTCGTGATGGGATGAAATGTAGAGGGACGGGTAGGACATGCATCTGTGAGCAGTGTTGTGGTGCGCTTTAAACGGTACTGCTTTTAACAGCATCGTCTCCTAAGTTCATCTAGGACTATCATATCTTACTCGGAAAAAAGTGCGAACGGTCGTATTAATATACTATATAAATCAGCACCCAATCTTTCTTCCTGGCTTTCAGCTTTGCTCTAAACGGAGTGTAATGTGTAACATGCAACCCCATCTTTATGTCTACAGCCCATTTTTCTTTGTTTGTCCAAACAGTTTAGTCTGTTTTTGAAATTATCATCTTCCGTTAGGAAGAAGCCGTTGCTTTATTGGGCTGTAAATGTAAGAAGAGAACAAGCCATTTCAGCCAATTTATGGGGAATTTTCTTTCGTTTCCATGAAAAAATGAATACAAAGCATCGTTCGGTCTTTACCTTGTTTAAAGCTTTAAATGATGGTTAAATATTGAAATCTAGCGGGGTTCCTCATTGACAGAAAAAAAACTTTCAAATCTAGATTTCAGTTATTTGAACTAGTCTTGCTGCTGAATTATGATCTCATTAAATGAAGGTGTTGAGCCAGGTCTTCCAAATCAAAATTTTTGTTATTAGGGCAAGAAGGCATTCCCAATTCTGAGCTTTAGTTTAGAATGACATTATAAAGTTTTAATGCATTTTTTTTATTAAATGTTACGTAATTATTTGAACCGCTCCCACATCTAAATACCCAATAGTAAAAATGATATGGTAAAAAATTATACTGTTCTTCTATTACAAACTTGAACTTGAGGAATATTCACCCCAGTTGGGTCTCTTTCAGAATGTAAAACTCGGCAGTCCTTCAGAAAAATTCGCTTTTTTCTCTCTCTACGGTTTAAATTACAGTTTTTTGCACGGCAGAGAGGATTGGGGAGTTAAGTAATCGATTTGATAAAAGAAACAATTATTTACGTCTTCTTTTAACTCTTAAAAATAAAGAGCTTAGATAAAAAATTAGTTTAGACGATA
>BMAT01001072.1:263686-281813 GCA_019649035.1 Elysia marginata | reverse complement strand
CTCTGCAAGCTCAAGAAGCTGGCAAATAGAGCATTGTGAGAGATATGTCAAAAAGGAGGTTGTTTCAATACAAATGCCATGTGTAAAATTTTGCAAAATGCATTCACTAAAACTTACCCTCATTCGAGAAAAATATTAATTATTTAGATTGGGGTGTTATAAACAGCAAAAATGTTCAACCACATTTGAACCGTTGAAATTGCCTTTCACTTTTGTGTCCTAAAGACTTTGTTATACTTATGAGTGAGATGTTTAGAGTAAGCGTTTGTTGGAAACATTTTTTCTTAGCTACTTTTTTAGATTTTTTTATAACTTTTTTGAGTTTGCATAAAAGATAAAAGTGCCAAAAAGTACTTAAAAATACGTTTGCAAAACAAAAGCAAACAAAATTGTGAAAAAAAAGCTTCTGGCAAAATCACAGAATCAAGAACAGTGCATTGGCAAGTCATATACAAAGTTTGAAGTGAATCGCTCTACAACTTTTGGAGATAAACAAATATATATATGTTAAAAAAAGACGTTTTGAGAAAAGCACAAAAGAAAGTCAAATAGAAAGGAAAAAAGGAACCCTGAGGTTTTAGGCAGAGCAGCTGAGTATGTCTACCCTCCTGTCTCATTCATGCCTGCAGTTTAGCAAACAGCGTTCTGTCATCTTGCCAGTTGCCACTCGCAGTCAGTATTAAAAAGTTTGGATGTAAAAAGAGGACAAAAGCTATTTTAAAGGCTAAAAGCAACAAGAAACAGGCTATAGAGAAATATTCCTGTGATTTTAATTGGCCTTCACCCTGTTTGGCGTTTGTGTTGACATACATGCTTGGAAAGTTGACTATTCCCAAAATACAAGTGCTGCAGGCTAGGGTTTATAATAGGGGCGATTGGTTATACTATGTGCTGAAGGCTTTGTTTTTCCTATAGAAATAACATATTTTTATAGCGTTTTGACTTAGTCCTTTTTTCTTCAAAATTATAATAAATTACTTACAAGGTGTCTTAGGAAGAAAAATTTGGTGCCTTTGTGTTGAGAAAAGGATAAACTTTCACAATTTCAACAAATCTGAAAATGGACCATGGGACCCCTATAAGTATAACCCCTATACCCCTATTCAGAGGGGTGCCGCACTTGCCCCCAATCCCGAAGTGACTGGAGACATATTCTCTTAAGAATTTCCAATGCTGAAAAGATGAGAGACATATATACTCTCCAGAATTTCCAATGCTGAAAAGACGAGAGACATAATTATGATATATACTCTCCAAAATTTCCAATGCAAAAATGACGGCAGACATATACTCGCCAGGAATAGTCTAATTGTTTTTCCAATTCAAATTTTAACAAAATTCAGTTCATATTCCCTTGTTGTCAACTTAGAGGTTTTGTTTTCAACATGGAAGATGTTTCTTTGCTAAAATTCAATAAAAATTGCCAAATAAATGCAATTTAGACCTAGATCTAGAAATTGAGCAAAAGTAGGTGGTCCTGGTGTTGTAATTCACTCAAGTACTGGAGTGTTTATCTATTTTTGATAACTTTATGGAGTCTTTTCAAGTTTATTTTGGCACTTTATGAGGTTAGGTTTATATTGAATTTTAATTTTGTTATGTTTTGTTTTCTCCTCTTTTTTTTATTTTCGGATTTGTTTTGGTCTAAGCTTTACATGATTGTTTATCTTTACACCAGAAAAGCCGAAATCAGTCCAAAACACACAAAAATTCACAAAATTTACCTACAAAAGTCTATGTAAATGAAGCATTATCTATCACAATACGTTTCCAATTCAATATCATAGTATATTAAGCTTTTCAGAATTATAAAATAAGTGCTAGCAAACACCTTAAACCTGCAAAAAATTTTTGCTGCAGATTAAGTCCTTGGGGGGAGAGAATTGAGCTGCAGCTTTGGTTGGAGGGGAGAGAATTGAGCTGTGGCTCCTGTCACTTCTCAATCTTAGCGGTAGTTGATAAAAATTTTTTATCTATTTATATACAGTTTGATGTTTTGTAAAACCATAATTTATAAATTTATCTTGCGTTTAGGCTTCTCCCTTTGATTCTTGTTGCAACCTATCAAAGCCATATCTCAGGATCTCTGAGGTGTTTTGCTCTGAGAAAAATGTCAAATTCAGAAATGCCAGAACTAAAAGGCTTTAGGGGGAAGGTTTCATAGGGTTTTCCTGAGCCACCACATATCTCTTAGAATGTAAAACAAGGTACTTCATATGGCAACTGGATTTTTTGTAGATGAAATAAGTTGATAGAAATTAAGATAGAAAGCCCTTTTTTATACATTTGAAATTTTGAAAAAGCTGAATGCTTGAAGACACATACTTGCAAGGGTCATAGGCTATGCTTGGTTTTCAGCTGCTCAAAAACTTCTGTGAGCTGGATTTACCTGTGATGATCATTTTCATGAAATTTAAGTTCAGTTATTCTGCCTTTACCCCATCTCTTGAGCTACAAAAGTTACTTCGATTTGCCTTGAAAGAAAACAATTTATGTTCCTAGTTATCTAATGTAAAGTTTTGTAGTGTGCATACTTAATATTTTTTCAGCAATGTTGATGTCTACAGCGCAGCTGGCTTGAAAACTTATCATTTAAGCATCCCCTTTTTATAACATAAATCTTTTCCAAAGGGGTTTGTAATGAAATGTAATGGATTTTTATCCTGTAGTCATCACACTACGTTTCAAGAGAGAACTTTGTAATAATTTTTTAGATGGTATCTTTTGCATACCTAGTTCAATCAGTGGTTTCCAGACCTTTCAGGCCACCATAATTATATTCAATCAATAGCACCGATTCCAACTATCAGTTTACTCTTTGTAGACGTTTGTCTCTTTTTTTTTTCAAAATTCTTTTTGGAATTTGTAGTTTTTTAAAATAAATTTTATTATTTTTTGTTTTGGATTAATTTTTTTTCTTAAGGAAAGGCTTTATACCTTCGCTTTAACAGGAACAATTGGTGCATCCATCATGTCTATATGGCTTATATTTCCTGCTTGTTTACTTTGCTCTTCAATGAAAAGAAACCATTAAGTTTTGCATGTCATCCAAGAATTTATAGGGTTAAGCATCTAATGAATTGCTGCAGAGATTTTTCCAAGTTTTTAAAAAGCAATTTTATCTTTCAGTTTTATTGGTATAAAGTGTATGACTAGGGACTTACTCTCATTTCATGCAAAGGGTTTTGGTTAGGTTAATTATGATTAATTCAATTTCTATTAATTGTTGTTCGAAGCATTTTTTTTTTCAAATTCTCATTTAATTTATTGTGAAAAGCTTATTTACATGTATTTTACATATTTCAGGGATGCAAGTTTTCCGATTTTATCAGGAATTCCGATTTTTTGGCAGTTTTCTTTAGCTATAAAAGCAGGAAAATGTTTTAAAATTATGGCTTAAATCTTGAGGAAAAACTCCTAAAGTTAAGATTCATATAAAATCCAGTACTTCTTTCGAGTTGTACAGCTGCATAGGCCCAAGTACAGAGTTTTGTCTATCATTTTAAATTGGTCTATCAAAAGTTCTATATGGGCAGCCATAGAGTGTAAAATTTTCCTGCTTTTTTAACATAAGCTGCTTGCATCCCTGATATTTAAGTATCCATGAATAAAAACTTACTGTGTGATTAATAGAATAATCAAAAGGGTGTTGGGTTTTTTGTTTAATCATACATGTCAGGACTTGTCATGAAAAGTACTATAGAGTCTATATATAATGGCGTAGTGTTTAAATGGCAACTCCAGTAGTTACAGCATTTTTCCATGTCCCTTTCTTTCATTATTAGAAATCAATACACTTAAGCAATAGCAACTGTCATTTCTGCTATAACGGCACTATCGATGGGCGGAGCTTTGAACTCAACAAGCAATGACATAGCACAAATTGTTGAGCCTTCACTTAAAAATACCAAGGGTCACCTCTTAAATCTCTTTGCATTGATTTGTCTGCAACTTCACTGTTCTCGGTCATGCCAAGACATCTAGCCCCGTCCTTCCGTTTCCAGTTGTAGATAGCCACATTCTTTTTTCTATATCATGCCACCTGCATTGGGTCTCCTGAACTTTTGTCTCGATTACAACACAGGTCTCGTGACTGATACTGATAGGACTAAAAGTGCCGTTTGTCCTTCCACCCTCCCCTTCTTTGCAGTTTGCCCTCTCTTGCTTACACTAGGCAGTCACTGAGTCATTCCTTAGTTAAAGGTGTCACAAGTGGTCTAGTGCACTGTGTTTGCATCTCCTTAGCTTAGTGAATAAACAATAACAATGAACTCTGTACAACATGCAGGGCCCAATATGGGTGTGCATGTAGGGGGGAGGGGTAATCTAGACTAGCATGCATATTTATGATGGAAATTATCGATAACATTATTCAGCTTTCTGTCTATCATTTCTCTTAAAAAAAAACTCTGCAACGCAACCAGTCTTCACCTGACATAAAACCAATAAACCCCCATCAGCCATGAACCTCCCATTCTCTATTAAACTATTTGTTGCTTAAATAAAGCAAGGAGAATATAGAAAGAAAAGTTGTTTGCTACATGAAAAGCAGAAATGAAAAGAACTGCATTTTACTGGTTTACCAGCATGTTGCCCATCGCGGCCACCTGTCCATCATAAACAAAATTGTTATTGACCTTAGGCAGGTTTGACTTGATCAATAAAATTGTTATGTAGGGAACTAAATGAATTCTCTTTATTGCACCTACCTTGTGAACGGAAAATCTGAACAGCAAGCTCTCTCTTTACCTTTAACTATTGCATATATTTTAAAACAAATTTGAAAAGAAAAATGTGCAACATACTGCAAAGTATTCTCAGATAAAAAGCCAGCTTGTGCATTTTATTTTCAAGGGCTATTCTTTGATTTCAAAATTTAGAATTAAAATAACTAATTGAAACACAATGACAATTGAGGAAAAAGACTTTTATTTGAAACAAGACCAACAAAATTTTTATACATTGTGATGGAATATCCCACACCTAAATATTTTATTTAATGTTTGAACACATAACATTTAATTTGTCTAATGATTTTTTACATATCTTAACGCTCACATTTGATGATGAAGAAGATTCACAATACTCATGTAGGAACTTTTATCCGCAAGCACCGGGTTATCTTTGAAAATGATGGCTATTCACAGATTTCATTCAATACAACAAGAATTTATTCTATCGGCATTTATCAAAAACAAACAGCCCAGTTTATTCATGATGTAAAGCTATTTCTTTGGCATATTTCATATTTCTTTAAAACTTGTATGGCTCAAATATACAATGTTAACTTTGTTACATGCAGATGACTCATTTGACTCTTCTTAGTTATGAAGAAAGCTGTCCATCAAATTGCAAAAAGAGAGGCTGCTGTTTGAGTAAATTTCTACTTCAAACATAGGTTTCTAAACGAACAAAAAATCATTGCAAATCCAATTAATCAGTTTGTTCATGTAAAGAAACAGTTCTATATTGTCTGTACTAACTGTTAGTGATTTAAATATAATGTGAATGAATTAAAAAAAATTACTAGCTTGTTCAGTTTCATTATATACAGAGGAAATATTTTATCTGTACAAAATAGAGGTAATATACAAGTATATAGTAACATAGATAAACAATACAACTGATCTTATTCATCTTCTCATGTAACAAGAGACGTATAAATAAGCAATCGACTTGATTTCTTAAATGTCAATAGAGGATAAACAATACTGATCACAGAATGCTAATCAATACAGAGTTCAAGATACTAAAAAGTCTTTTTAAGTAAATGGTTGAAAGGATAAAAGGGATTAATTTATGAAAGTTATACCAGCACTAGCCGGCTTCAAATACAACAATTCCAGATAGTCTTTGGTTTTCTTTTAAACAGCAGAGATAATTAGGATAACAAATATAAATTAGCACAATCATCTGATTTTCTAATGTAAAGCATGAATTTAGATGGTCAATGTATCCATCACATTCAAAATAAGATTGTCAATGCATAGTAAGCTGCAAATACATGTATATATTTAGTTGCAAATAGGAATGAGGTAGAATTATACAGCACAATAGGTCTATATAGATCAGCAGAGCTAACCTTTCAAAAGGTTTGCATCTTTAAAAAAATATTTATGAGGCAACCAGAGTATTTTAGGCACAAGTCATCCCTACTTGTTATGACTTTGAAAAAAATCTATCATATTTTATATTTTTACCTTCAGTAAATATCTCTTTAGATCTTAAGTCAAGAACTACAATTTCACCCCATTTGAAACAGATTTTTGTGGAAAAAAACTTCTTTTAAATTTTAGATTTATGCCTAGTTTTTACTGTTTGCCTTACTTTTAAGTTTATATTTGGCCATCCTGAGGGAAAAATGCTCAATGTAAAGGTAAATATATTTCTTTTTTAAGCCCAAAATTGCAATAAGCTCAACATAAAAAAGTATCCTTCACAATCACATATTGCTCAAGTAAGCTTGTATTAAATCTTTTGCACTTGTTTGCTTACTTAAAATTGCAAGATATAGTACGTAATGGATTATTTAGCTGATGACGGACAAGTATTGGTTTTTTGTACAGAGAATATGTTAAGGAAATTTGTTTTCAATGATGTATTAGAATTAAATGCTGCTGTGAGAAAAATAAGCTCAACAATAACAAAGCTACGTTAATAACTGTATATTTATTAGCAGCCACGAGGATGGTTTCCACTTAGATGCACATTTATATTTGTAAAAAAAAAAAAAAACTGTTTTCATAAACTGATAAATACTTGATTATGGAAAATGTGCAGAAAAAGAAACGAACAAAAAAAATAAAAAGAAATGCTATTTTCATCATGTCCATTTTTGAAGGCCCTCTGCAAATGATGCCACACATCCTATTCTCAATACATAGTAAATTACAGGTATGATCTACATTTGAGGTTTTATGTTTTTATAACTGACAATAAAAACAGACGTTTAAAATAATGACTTAAACTAAATGTATGTATATATTCTATGAACAGAACTAAAATTAAACCCTCCTAATACCTGAATAGGGCTCCAGGATTTTGTACCTCCAGGCACACTAAGGCTGCCTCTTCAATGCTTACGAATAGGACAAGAACTAATTAGGCAAATGGTCCTAGTGTGAGAAAATATTGAGATCGCATTTCAAATTTTCATTTTGTTTGGGTTTTTTAACATGCTAAATAGTAATATAGGTAAGATAAGATATACATGTTATACGTTCCATCATCAGGTAAAGGTGTTTTTACAGCATATATATAATTGTCACATAAATATGTGTTTAGGTATGAATGAAGTGTCAGCTATTTGTTTTGAGTTTAATGTTTAGGTGAACATGTAAGAATCTATGGATGGACTACTTTGTCAAGCATGTTGTAAAACTTGTAAATAAAATTTGACTTTGACTGTTCATGGCACACACCATGGGTCTTATAGATAGATGGTAAATTCCACAAAAAGAAATGATAATAAGCATTTTGCACTTATTGATAGGTAATGGAGTAAATTTCATACAAGTTTTCAAATGAACATTATAAATGCACAAAAAAATAGCTCATAATCACACATACACACATATTTTTTTCTGTAAAAAGTCTAAAAATGCAAGCTTGTTCAATATGAACAAAACTAATCGTACATATGGGTGAGGAGTTTGAAAAACCGTCCACTTTGGTCAAAAAATGAAAGTTACTTTTTTACATTAAAATAAAAGAAAAGGTTGCCCATAATTAATTACTTTTTATTTGAAGACGATATGTTGAATCATATTAAAACTACGACATGTTTTGTAGATATTTTGAGTTGGAGATAAAGCAAAATATTTTGGTTTAAGTGCTCTAACTCTAAAATGTATCGGCGACATGTGGATGTTTTTTCCAGCTTCTCACACATATGCCAAAACTCTAATCATGACAAAAATGCTTTTTCTTTTTTGTTCCTATTTTTTCAAATATATATTCAGTCTGTATTAAATATTTTGAACCTCATGGGAACAAAACAAACTTTGAATTTCATTATCAGTAGGCCTATATATTACTGGAGGAAGATAAAATCCGATACCTGAAAGTAGTTTAAATTAAACAAATATTCAAATGATTCAGGTTTAAATAATGTGGACTGGTCTGTACTACTACTAGCGACAAATCCCATTTCAATGAAACTTTACTTAGAGACCACGGTAAAGGATCTTTGAATTGACAATGCCTCATTTCATTAATAAACAGTGAGCTCCAATTCCATAGGAATGATAAGAAGAAAATATGAAAGTAAAGTTAGCCCCATATTCAATACTAGGGTAAAAAAAACAAGGTGTAGAGTTCTTTAGTTTTCTTTGCCAATGGCATAAAAAAGTAGTTTGCCATTGCTTTCTTTGTCAACTCAACTTTCCCCAAGTCTTATGAGACCTAGCTATCAATTAAGTGTTGGTGGGCACAGGGGAGCAAAAAAAAATTGCCTTGAACTGAGGATCAAACGCGAGACCTCTCAAATAGCTTTCAATCACCCTACCAATTGAGCCACCACTCAGCCTGTAATTGTGTACTTGCAACGAATTTGCAATGCACTGGAACCCTTTAAAAACAGGTTCTATAAAAGGGGGTCTTAGTTCAGGGGTTGAATTACTATACCTACATAAGTGGACATCCTCAAATTTAAGTCACATAGTCTTAATTGAGGGGTTCCACTCTATAAAGAAAAGGGCTTATCATTAACATTACAAAGAGAATATGGCTGCACTAAACATATTTTTAAAGAGACAATATGGCTGCACTTAACATATTTTTTACAAATAGAATATGGCTGCACTTAACATAATTTTTTATGGCTTTACAATGACATTGACATGATTTGCATTCTAGGGACTGCTTTGTTCAAGATATTAAACGACTTGGACACCTTACATCGTACTTTCACTTTTTCTAGATAATAAATTGCATTGTTTGTTTGTTTTTCTGTTTTCAAATAAAAACTGTACATTGGATAACTTAACTTAAAAACTATAATGATTAAGGGATTTGGAGTTTAAGGTATTTAACATAAGCAGTAAATAAAGTATATATTTTATCCATTGATTTTCACAACTTTGGAAGAAGAGGAAAAATACTGGTAGAGCTCTAGTTTTCTTTACACATCTTCTTTTGGAGTACTAGTGTAGATATAATAAGCCTTCTGCTGTCGCTGGTTATGGAGATTTTCACAGTACAAACAAATTCTCATTACAAGGTAGCCTATGAGAGCAAGCAAACAAGCTGCCATCATAATGAAGACTTTGATTTCCATGTTGACAAATTTTGATAGAGACAGAAAAATGGTGACTCCGAGGCCCTGTGCCAACCTCATGCCTCCTAACGTTGCTTCAAAGTGATGCTTGAAAATAGAGCTGATTAAGCCTGAAATGTATAAAAAAGATTATGTATAAAAAAGATTTTTTAACTGCAAAATTTCAAAAAGGTTCTTTGTCTCTGAAAAGCTAGTTATATTAAATAAAAGCTAGAGTTATGTGCAAAACATAGTGGTTACCTAATATTCTAGTAGGCCTACATGTAGTTACCAAGCCATAAAAGCACTTTAAATTAAATACAGGAGGCTATCAGATTAACAACAACAATAAAAATTTCTAAAGTATTTTAACCTGCACTATCAATATAACTAGCAAAAAGAAAGAATAGAAAGTGCTGAAAGTTGACAAATAAGATGTGCACCATGGTAACATCTTAAAATTCATAAATATAAAAATGCAGGTACAATTGTTTGAAAGGAGTGGAGGTATTCTCAAACTTTTAATATTTTTTCCCTGATACAATATTAACACTCGTGAAGCAAAATATTCAATCAGTATCAAATCACTCTTGTTTTCTTATTTGGATAAAACAACAAATTATAAATAGATATACCTAGATATATAACATGCTTCAGTGCCAAACTGAAATTAAAACAAGAACTAAACCAAAACATTTTTTTCCTTTTTTTTGTCTGCCTGATGGGAACTGTCTAGGCAGATATAAAAAGTACTTTTACACTCTCTCCAAGTAAGATTGTCATCGATATAAGATGCAGTTTAGTAAAAAAGTTCAATGAAGATTCTTCAGAACTCACCATTGACCTGAGAAATCCAGATTCCATCGCTGAGTCCCCAGCAGAACATCATAGTGTGAATGATGTACACCTGAGAAGGTCCTGGGTGCCACTGAGCTAGGATTATCAATGAGATCAAGTTGATTGCACAAGCTGTGGGAGAAAAAAGACAAAAGCAAAAAAAATCAGGTATATGCCGATAAAAAGTTTTGGGCAGTTTTCTGTGGGCTAAATTGTTCTTTAGAAGCCCAATATGCAAACAAAAGTATAGGACTAAGGCTGGTTAGTTTGATGTGAACAAAGTAGGCCAATTTGCCTCTACTTCGACTTTTTTTTTTCACAATACAGGATTCTTTGTATCTCTTAATTGTTTAAAGGCGAGCAAACTTTTTTTTTATATTACACCGCTACGCCTCAAAGATGACTTGCACAATGTGGAAAGTTTTATATAGTTTGACAATTTTGATTTTTTTTTTTCAAGTCAATTTAAAATTTGTGAGTGAATTTTAAAATTTTGAGAAACAATATCAACTTACTATTCTTGTTTCTTTTTCAGCCAATAATAGTTAAGCCAAGAAAAATTTCCCACATGATGCAAGAGTAGTCATGAGTACAGAATATAATCTTCCTTAAATATTCTGAGGGTTACTTTACTTTTTCTTTTGTGAGTGGGCTTTGAAAGTTACCCTTACCATTAATTTTTTTCGATTTTTTTTCAAGGGTGAAAATTTCTTTGAACACCTGCTGCATTTTAGTATAATTGTGTGGTTAATTATTTCTTCTTTAGAAAATTTTTTAAACAAAGGTCAATAAAAATGACCAAGGCAAGTCCAACTCATTGTTCAAGTCGTTATCAAAATTAGCATTTCTGTTTACACTTTTGTAGCTTTCACAAACAATGCCACAGCTGTAGGAAGTATGAATTTTATTCTTGCAGTAACCACATGTAGTCAACCAGTCTTATCAGGACAAAGACTTTACTTTTTTTTTTTAAGTTTTGGCACTGAATTAAATAACAAAACTTTTTCTTCAAGATTAATAAAACATCAATGGTGTTTAAATTATCAAATCTTTAGAAAATAATACTTTTTTTTTCAATTTTAGCTGTCTTAGTTTTGGCAACAAATCATATTGAATGGATATTTTTTTAGATAAGATGAAACTCATAAATAAATGACCCCGTGTGGCATTGTTTTTTATATAAGTCAGCTAACTTGCATTACCTTTCCGCACGACTTTTTTAATGTGAGATGGGATGATTCCTAATGAGTCACACACACACTGATAGTGATAAAACCATGTAGTATGTGATTCACATTCTACATATATTCACTTACTTAGATGAGCATGACAAAGAAGACCAGGCAGTCTATTGACCAGCTAGATTTATTGTTTGGAGTAAAAATAAATCGAAAAAAAAAACTGTCTTTAGATTCATGCTCCATTAATAAATTTTAGAGAAGATCTTATGCTTAGCAAGAGACTGCATGGTCAAAGCATTTTCAGTAACTTAAACAGTGTAAAGGGAAAGAAAAAGAAAGGCAAAGTTTGAATCGCTTTAAACTAACACTTTTTGCTTAGGGTTTTAAATCTTCATGGAAAAAAGGCAATGTAACATGAACCCCTCATTACAATTATTCCTTAAGTGGTCATAAAAATTGGTTTTCTGATTTAAATCCAAATATTTCTTCATTTGATTATATAAAATTGTAAATTATCAAACGATTCAAACTTGACTCAACTGAGTCACAGACTTGCTCCAGTAAACACTTGTTTAATTTAAAACAAAATTAATGTAATATATAATTGGAAAGAGCAGAAAACTTCACAGTACCAGGATATAAGTTGAACAATAAGTTTCTTTATAATGAATTAAAAATTTAAGCATTTTCTCATTAAGCCACTTAAACTGGGCCTTATCATTTGAACAGATTCAGAAGCAATGTGACTCCATTGAGTTGAAAGACAAAGACTTAGAAAAAGTAAAAAGAGTAATAACTGAAAAGGGCAGATCTTTTAAGAAAATCACTTGAACACACCAAAGATCAAAGATCCATTTTGGAAATAAAGTACTTTGCAGTCATGAAGGACATTCTAGTAAATTTTTTTTAGTATATCTCAAAAAGTCACGAGAGAAAACAAGGTATGTTGAAGTTCAAGCAATTGTTGCCCCTGTTGCCCCCTTTTCCAATATAACAAAATGGCTAACTGTAAATAAGAGACTCTGTATGCAATCTTCATGTTCAGGATATTTAAAAAATTTTTTGATCTAAAGAAAATTCAAAAGCGTCTTACACATCGTTAATCTTAAAGGTTGACAATAAATTTTTAAGCAAACAAACCCTTTTTGACATGCATTGCTTCACATGCCTTTGTGAATAGGTGAAACTATGTTTCCTTTGTCTTTGCTAAAAGCCGGGAGTGAAAAAAAAAGAAATTAACATATAGTGTCTCTTACTTACAAATAAATCAAATCAAGCGGGAGATTTTCAGTAGATGAGATGAGGAATATTTTATGCCTAATAAAATAAACTTTTCTTTCCTGCAGAATGTTCTATAATTGTTTTTTTCCAGACTGCAGATATTTCCTTATTGTAACAATGAAAAGAAATTTTTGTTTTTCTTCTGAACAATATCATTTACCATTCGCTAAGTTTCCAAAAATGGTTTCTAACCAGAAATATATTGCATAATGTATTTGTTTATTGAAAACAAACTTTTTCCTCAAATTATAACTAGCTTGAGGCTGTTAGTATTTGTTATTATTTTAAATTATCTCTTTTTTTGAATACCCACTTAGCATTTAAGATTGGAACGATGAACGGTTTGTTAGAAAGATTTATGATATTTGACAGATGATGCAAGGTAGCTTCAATCAGTATTAGTATTTAATCTTGGGCCTAGTTGAAAAAAAACAAGAAGGAGCTGGACTTAACCACAGCAGCTGTAACTTATTACTTAAGACAGGGGCCATTGTAGAGAAAAAGCAAAGATGTTTTCCCCTCTTACTTTGAATTGTGAGCACTTGCTCTCAGTTTTTGGTCGTGCACAAACTGTACACTATATTTCATATGTAACAATTGTATCTGATCCTTTTTGTTACTGTTCTGTCTTTGGACAAGGCTTTAAATTTAAATTCTATCAACATCAAACTTTTACCAGCCTTTTGTTCCTACGCTCTTATTCATTTGATTAAACGACGATCACTGGAGGCTAAGCATGCAGGCAATTGTACAAAGCTAGTCCTCTGTGGCCGTTGTCTCCTCATTAAACCACCAGCCTGCACTGAGCAACAATGACCTAAAATTTGTTTTTTTCAGCCTAAATGTTCTAAAACAAAAAATTGGAGTCAGTTATCACATAAACCCACCTTATTGTTACAACAGATGACAGTGATACAGATTCATGGAGTCAAGTAAATTTTAATTTTGTCACTGTTGCTCTTGACACCGACTGAGGTTAAATCAGAAAACTGCCCAAATTGACTTGTGTTCCTGTCTGTGGGGATATGGGTTAGCAAGACGGGGTGATGTTTAGGGGGGTCCTCTGCAAATACACAACTCCCTACCTTGAGGCGCTGCCATGCTCTGGTAGAGAGGCCGAGAGCAGGTAGACCATTAGCAGAGGACCCCCAGGACAATACGTACCACCGATTGATGTGCACCTCTCTTGAAAACCCTATGTCTCTTCTCACAAGTATACTTCAATCTTCAACAATTTGGATTGTCCGTCACCAGATCTGGTTCCAAACTTGCCTGCTTTGTGAGGGGGAAGAAGGATGTTTAAGGCAAACAAACACCCTAGTTTTCAAAATGACAGCTCAATCTCTTACTGGCAGTTTAAGTTGTCAGCCAGGAAGTCGCGCCGCTGAAAAGTAGAATGGATGAAAATACTTCAGAATAGAAAATGACTCTGAGAGAGCTGTAAAAACCACTTTGCCATAAAGTGAAACATTACAGTCTCAAGAGTGAACAGGCAGAAACGGGTAAAGAAAAGCAAAATGTTTTTCCCCAGTTAGTTGCCAACAGGTTGATAGCTGTGGTCTTGCCAGAGGTAAGGCTGAAGTCGGGCTAATGATTATGAATGAAATAAATCAAGTGTAAGTGACGAAATTTAAATATTCTAGCAAGTGTTGTTTTGTTCCCGTCTTAAACTTTTACAAGTCAAATTGAATATTGCTAAAAAAAAAAACATAGGGGCAAAATGATCATGTATATGTTTTTTTTTTAAACTTTGAAAACTATGTGAAAAATTGAAAAGGGTAATTTCATACATACCTAAGACGGCTGGCCCATAAAGGCAGAAGCAAACCAAAAGCTCCAAAACAAAAACAGAATAAAGGCACTTTGCCCCTTTAAATTTATACATCCTAAAACTAAAATATACCTATAAAGCAAAACTATTTCACTTTTTGCAAGCCATGCCTCGCTATGTTCTAGTCACTTTATTATCACTGGTTTTGAATGATTATGTGTTTATATGGCTATGTACAATCAAAATATAAAGTGGAATTTACCCCTCTTAAATCACGGCAGCGGTCATTATTTCTAAAATAATTAAAAGTTGCTTTGCTTTGCAGCATAACAAAAAGGTACCATAATCAAAATTTGTTTTGAATTATTCCAATGTGGTTTGATGATTCCAAAAATTTTGAAAAACTTGTGTTAGTAGTAATGGGAAACACAATTAAACTGTACTGCAACAAAAACAGAAAATAAAAATAAATTTCATAGACCACGTTAGGTGTGTTCAAGGGACCCATTATTTGATATTTATTTATGTAGGCCCCTAACAGGTTTTTTCAAGGGCTGTAATAAACAGGATACAAGATCTGTGAAAAATGTGAAGTTGTGAAATGAGTAAATTGGTTTTGGTTGCTATTTATACAAAGTTTGGATAACATAAGATAAAAAAGGGGTACATTTTAAAAGGCTTATAAATTGAGATATCATACATAAGAAAACAAGAATATTATTCAAATGAACTAAAATCATACCATATCAATTCATAAAATATGATTAACAGTGTATTTATATGCAATATTACAAAACATAAAATATACAATAAGTGTTGTAATCTCTTACCAAGTGTTATTAAAGGCAGTCGACCACATTTCTTTGTGAGAAAACCACAGAAAAATGAGGTAGGAAAACGGCCCAAAGCAAAGAAGACCATGCTTAAACCAATTTGATCTATTCCAAAAGGACAAGAGATGAAAGCCTGTAACGAAATAAAAAAAATAAGATATGAAGAATTAGATATACATGTAAATTGATTGCTACATCGGGAACATTTTCAACTAGTTTTGAACTTCAAAACAACACGAAAGTACATAAGGAAAAAGAAACATTTAATGTATTAGAAAGACATGCTTGTGTGTTAAATGTATTTACCATGTATTATAATAAACATTTTACAAGGTAGGTCACAAACATAAACCAAGAAAACAAAAAGAAGATGGCAAAGATAACTGTGTTACAAAGCATAAAAAACATATGGCTAAATAATAAGACTCAGAGCACATCTACATAATATTACAACATATGTCAAATACATATTAGATATATATATATATTTAATGTTTTCAAGTCTACACTAGATGTAGAACTTACCACAGTAATTTCCGCTGATATGAAGCCAAACTGCAAGACTGAATACATGAATAGTGGCAACAGGAGAACAAACTTCAGTGCAAAGCAGCCAGAGATCATGCTCTTGAAGCTCTTCTTCACGGTTAAACACAGGTTTTTCATTTGTCGACTCTCTGAACAAGTTGATGTGCTGAACAGACTCATATTCAAAGGCTCAATTCCAAAAACAGCCATGCCCAGGGAGACCAAAATGCAGCCAATAAATGTGCCATGTAGCATGTAGATAGTGCCATCATTAGGGTGCAGCCATGGATCGCCACCATCTATGACATGGCCAGGATTACAGTAGCTGGCCCCACAAATGCCTAAAGAGGAGTCACTTATAAAATCAGCAGAAGATTTGTTGGAACTTTGATTGCCAGAAGAGAATGCTTTGGTGAGGGAAGGGTATGGTGATAAATCTGCATCATTTGCTGCGGCTTCAGATGGAGGTGGAGAGGAGAAAAAACTGGAGTTCATGCTGTGCATACTATTTCCATATCTGAGAAGCATAGAAGATGCTAAATTGCCCCCTAAAAGTAAACTCTGGTAGATAAGAGAAAAGTAGTTAAAAAACCTGGAACACACAGCTTTGATATTCTGCTTTTTGGCAACAGCCTGCCCACTTGCAAGGTAAGTTATATATGTGCTCAAAACACTCCAAGTAACAGCCATGGAGATGCCTTGAAGGAAAGAGATGGGTGCAAGGAGCCACAGGGTGGAGCTGAGGTTGGCTAGGAGAAACAGGATATTTGGGATGATGCTGGTGATGAGGCAAACTCGAGGCTGAGCATGCTGCATAAGGGAATAGCTCAATAAGCTGCCTAGTGTATAACCTGCAAATATCAGCACCAAGGTGATCATTCCAAGTCCATCCTTGGGGTGTAAACTGGTCTGGAGATTGCGAATGACATCTGTGGAAGCAAACAAGATACTGACACAGAGACTGAGGAGGATCATGGTGGTGGCATGGTCTGAATTGGGAGTAATTTTGATTGGGTTGCCCTCAATGTCAATCATCCTTATTGATGTAGATCTTTGCCTACTTTGGTACCCATGGCCACTTTCAGCTTTAGAATCCTTTTCAATAATCAAACTATCAGAGTTAGATAATGAACACATAGACTTTGACAATATGTCTTCACTGAGAAAGATCCTAGCATCCTGATAATCCCAACACATCCCATACTCATTGTGGTATCTGTGGTAGGCTTGTAGATCTGGCAAAGTTGATGCCCTAACCAGAAAGCTGCCTTGTTGACAATCATCCAATGGGCACTGATCGAGACTGTTTTGGCTATAGTGAAGAAAAGACTCATCCTCCACATATATGAGATTATCTGTCACAACAGGAGGATTGATCGCAAACTCCGGGTCTGCTTGTTCAATATGACAGGAAAACGGCTCTGATTTTGGCATAGGTAGCTTTCCTAACTCTTCTTCCCTAACAGGGCTCAAGGTGGTCTTTTCTATATAAGAATTTGGGGCAATGGTACATGTGCAGGAATCAATCGAAGGGATATGTTTTACTTTGTTCAGATTTTGTTCATTTTCGTCTTCAGAAACAGGCTCTAGGATTAAATGGCCTGATCCGCTGGTGTTTGACATACTTTCTGTAAATTTTGAGGCAATGGAGCAAGCATAAGGAGAAGATGCCATAGATGAGCTTGTGTCCATGCTCTCTTCACTCTCCTCACTATCTCGCCTTATCCTACTAGGTGTCTCAATAGGCATACTGGGGCAGTGGCTGTCACAATGAGATAGAGCATCACTGCTGCAACAATGACTTTGCCCATCTAGTTTGTCCTGTGAGGAAAAATCACTTGCATAGGCTGTTTCATCATAGGCAGGCTTAGGCAATGTATGATCTTCCGTGATGAAGTTCGCTGAAATGCTCAGTTGGTAACTTGATGAGCAGTAAGCATTGTCCACTGGTTCTTTAAACCTGTAACTCATTTTGTTATCCAGGAGCTCAGGGGTGCCTGGTTGTGTACTCAGGTTCTGAAGGCCTTGAGTAGTTGCGCAATTATTTTGCCAATTCAAACATTTTTCTGTGACATCATAGTCGTCTGCCATCGGCCCAGTCAGTTCAATCTCCATGGTAGCTGGTGGTGACTGTAAAGATGTGGTAGATTCAGCGGATGTTTCTGGTACTTTTGGCAGGGAAAAGCTTACTTGTGTACCGTGATACACCATGCTGGAGAATCTGCAGGGAAGAAAAAGGCATAATCAAAACTAAGTCTTCTGAAAACCACTATAGAAATAGAGGACAGGAGATTGATGGTTAAGTAGTGTAGCAACGACAAATATGACCTTCATGTGCACAAATTTTACAATTCTCTTTGAATATTAAACTCTACTTCAATACACACACATTTTCTTGAACAAGTAAAAACTTCAAAATATGTATAAAATACGGCGAGTT